>JBBPKQ010000182.1:0-10773 GCA_038089315.1 Crocinoboletus aff. laetissimus | reverse complement strand
CTGATGCCATATGATGGCCTGATGCGCTGCACCGGTGCACACCGTCCTCGCAAAATCAATCAATACCAATATGAATGTTGCAGCGTCCAGCTAGCACGCCCTGTCGAGAGGAGTTGCTCAGGTTTTGGGATGGCGACCCTCTCGCTTCCAGCGCGACCCTCGTACTACCATTTCGGTCCTCCAAGCGCCAACCGCCTGGCGTGATGCACGCATTGTGTCTTTTTACCAAAACCCACTCTCGTCCCCGTCGCTCTTCTCCCTCCTGCTCAACTCAACCATGAGATGCTGCGGCGAACCGGTTCGCAAGGACGATCAATTCAAAAACCGTTCCCAGCACCCCACGACCGGCGTCGTTCAACAACAGCCGACGGCACAGACGGCGGCCCAGATGTACGACAAGCCCCTGCTCCTGACGCCCACCCCTGGCCCATCGCCCCCTCCATCGAGCTTTCACTTCAACAACTCCTCGCGCGGGGGGTCTAGCGCTCAACAATGGGCCAACGGGTCACCGTCCCCACCACCAGGCAGCATCCATCAAGGCATGTCCAGCATCCAGATGATGTCCCCCAACCCGGCCCACGATACTCTCTGTCGGGGTATCCATGTAGCCGCACCAACGCCGTTGTACCAACCAAGTCCCGTTCACGCACCCGCCCGACATCCTTCGACTTCCCCGGTCCTCTCGGCTTCCATGAACCACGCGCAGTCGACACCCAGGAACGAGCCCCCGGACGAGAGCCGCATGTCCATCTCCATCGACTTTGGTACGTCCTCGACCATGGCGCGTTTTCTGGATCCGGATCGCTAACAGGTCCTTTCCTGCACCCTAGGGACTACTTTTTCCGGCGTGGTGAGTGAAGGCCGTCTGGCTTAAATGTTTCCGGATGATGAATTTGAAAACCGAAAAGGCGTATGCGTCCGCACGCATTGCGTCGGGTACTATCCAGCAGATCCTGCGTTGGCCGGGCTCGTTCGAGACCTTTCGCAAGGTGCCGACATGCCTTTTGTACGACGAACGGGGACAGGTTTTGGCATGGGGACTCGAAGCCAAGAATGCGAGTCCCATGCCGGGCACATTCCGATGTGAATGGTACGCACGCACGCATTTCTCGGTTCCGTCCACGCGATCACGCCCTTTCACTCAAGGTTCAAACTCTTTCTCGAACCGCGCGTCTTACGCGATGAGAGCGCCATCGACCCCCGATTACCACAACTTCCAGTAAGCTGCCGCACGTGTTGACCTGTCGGAAAAAAACTTTACCCCCTGGTAGCCCGGCAAAACGGCCATGAACTTGATTGTCGATTTTTTAACCTGTCTATGGGAACATGCAAAAGAGGAGATCACACGAGAGATAGGGGCGGTCGCCGACCTGAGTAGGCGCTCTCGTCTCATTCCTCTTATGGGTATCACTGACGGGGTCCAACAGACGCCGCCGAGGTCGTGGTCACCTGTCCTGCAGCGTGGGACGCCGGAGGATGTGATCTTATGCGGGCAGCTGCCATTGAAGCCGGACTTGTGCAATCAGCGCGCGCTGGAGATACTAATTGGCGTGATCGGCTGCGCATCATCACGTACGCTCGCATTGTTCCGTCACAGCCCGCGACGTCCCGCCCTGACTGTTGTCGTTAGTGAACCTGAGGCTGCCGCAGTGCATTGTGCGCGGTTGACGGACCTTCATAAACTCCGTCCGAGTCAAAACTTTATGATATGTGATGCGGGAGGCGGTACAGTCGTACGTATCGTTTTCTGCTCCTTTTACTCGTGCCTTATTTTTGGGCGACCGTTCGGCCGAAAGGACCTGGCATGCTACAAGATTATTGGACAAGTCGGCCAGAATGGGAATATCGAGATCGCGGAGATGTGTGCACGGTCGGGGGCAAACTGCGGCTCCCTCTTTCTGGATCTTCGATTCCGGGAGCTCGTGAAGACGCTGTTGGCAGATCATCCTGCGCACCTCGACGCACCGAGTTTGGCTTATTTCATGCACTCGTTCAGTCAGACGGACAAGCTCGCCTTCAAAGGTGAAGTCGATGATGGTACGGTCCGTCGTGCGGAACTATCCGTCATCTGAATAACCTGCCAGACACGTTTTTCCAATTTACATGCTTCAATGTTCAGGACCCAGACGACCCCTCCGTGGGATTGATCAACGGGGAGCTTGCGATACCAGGGATTCTGATTCGACGGGAAGTCTTTGACCCCGTTGTCAATCAAGTAAGGGGCCATGTGGCGCTATTATGCGGGATCGGTGCCTGATGGGTTATTTAGGTTCTGGATATGGTTGAAGAGCAGGCGGGGAAAATCGAGCAACGGATCGATGCGTTGCTTCTTGTGGGAGGGTTCGCTGGGAGCGAGTACCTCTTCAGAAAAGTGGAGGCAAGTTTCTGGCGGCAAGCGATATACTCGAGCGAAAGTGAAGGTGAATTCTGTGTGTGTAGGCCAAGTTCGCTGGCAAGATAAAAGTGATCGCACGGCCGTCTGACGCTGACACGGCGACCGTGCGTGGTGCCGCTCAGTACGGGCTGTCCCGTAAGACGATCGTGTCGACGGTGATCGCACCTCGTGCGTACATTATGAAAGTGAGCTTGGCCGCATTTCGTTCGCGGGGACAGTGCTGAACGGTCGCAGGTGAAGCTACCAGCGGAGCCCGAGGACTGGTTGAAGCGACCGGCGTACATCAAGGAAAACAACGCGAGCGTGCCCATCTGTGAAAACCGGTAACGAGGATTCCGCGTTCATGCGGGGGACCATAATAGTGACCGAGCGATCAGGCTGCAGTACCTGGTGATGAAGGGTGCGATCCTGCGAAAGGGGTAAGGACGTATTATCGATTTTCCCCGACACACAGCATAGCTGATCGGGATGCGATTTAGGCAACGCGTGAAGACAAAGTTTTGGTGCGGGGCGCGATCGAGCTAAATGTGACGGACTGGCTAACGATTTCCGCAGCAAATTCTCACAGAACGGGCAAGGTGAGGGGGGGAATGGCAGGGTGGAACTCATCGGAACTGACACGATCCTGCAGACACCAGCTTTGTGGCAGTCTTGTACACGTCGGAGTCCGACAAAGTCATGCGATACACGGATGAGGCAAGGCTTTTGAGCGAATTGACACGGTGCGGTGTTTTAAGTGATGTTTTATGCCACAGGGCGAAACGACGGAGCTCTGTAAATGGACGGTGGATCTGAGCTCGCTACCCACGTTCCAGCAGAACGCGAGCACACCGCAGCTGAACGGGTTCTACACAGGTGAGCGGGGGGGGGGGATACTGGACGAGGACGAGGCTGAGTGTGCTACCTCTGCAGAGTTCGAGCTCGGGCTGGAGATGGACAGTGCCGAGGTGAGGGGGGTCTTGTTTTACGAGGGACAGGAGTGGAGCAGGGTGGTGTTTGATTTTTTGAATTGATTTTTTGCATTGTTTTTGTTTTTGGGATATTATATATTAAAAAGGCCGGTCACACACGGTCGTCTCCGTCACCTCCTCGGACAACGCCGAAGTGTAATTTGTTGATATCCACTGACAGGCTACATAAGTCCATCGGTCGGGGCAGACATGTCTCGTCCCCCTCGTCCTCACCTATGCAGACCCTCCACGACCTCGTCCACCCTCTGCGAGTCCCCGAGGCCCGTTTCAGCAACTGGGCCCGCACGTTCGGGTGCGCCCCCCTCGCCATCTTTGAGCCCGAGAACGTCGGCCACTGCGAGCTCATCCTCGAGCTCGCCCGCCGGGAAGGCCAGATCGTCCGGGCCGTCGGAGTGGGTCACTCGCCCAGCGATCTCGCATGCACGTCCGGATACATGCTCCGCACGACGAAGCTCAATCGACTGTTGGAGGTACGCCGATCCTGACCGTCATGCGCTCAGCCAGTCGCTGCAACGTCGCATGCAGGTCGACGTCGAGAAGCACTACGTCGTCGCTGAGGCCGGGATCACGCTCGACGCACTGCATTCGCAGCTTGCCAAGCACGGTCTTGCGATGATCAACGTCGGTTCCATCTCCGACCAGACGCTCGGCGGCATCATCACCACCGCGACGCACGGAAGTGGGATAAATTATTGCGTTATCTCCACGCATGTCATCGCCTTGTCGCTCTTATTGGCCGACGGAACCCGCGTGTGGTGTTCCCGCCAGGAGAGACCGGATCTCTTCATGGCATCTATATGTGGCCTGGGTAGTACCGGTCTTATCTTGTCGGTCACGTTGCAGGTGGAACCCGCGTTTCGGCTCAGGGAACGTCGGCGCTTGCTCGCGTTTCATGAATGCGTCCGAAATGTGGACGCGCTCGTGCAGTCCTCACAACACGTTCGAATTTGGTGGTATCCAGCCGCGGACACTGCCCGGGTATGCGCTGCCGATCGGACCGTGGAGGTGAGCGTCATAAACACCTGCTTATCAATCACACGTGACCCCCCCCCAAGCCGAGGCACACCGTCGCTAGCTGGCTCTTCGATTCCTTTCTGGGCTTCCACGTGCTCCAGTTCCTCCTCTTTCTCGGCCGCTACTTTCTCTCCCTCAACGTCCTCGCCGCCAAGCTCGCGGCTTGGCTCGTCCGCGATCACGTCGTCGCCGTGGACGACAGCTACCGCATATTCAACCTTGATGTCAGAGTGAGTCTTCCCTCCCTCGTCCCCCCCCCCCTCCGGTCACCCATTCCTTCGACAAAGCTACCCCAACACACGACGGAGTGGGCCATCCCGTACGAAAACACCCGGCGTTGCCTCCAGGATCTCCATTCCTGGCTGGCACACGAGCTCGCGGACCCCAACGGCCTCCGACCTCACTTTCCGATCGAGATCCGCTTCTCGGACAGTGACGACATCTGGCTCAGCCCGAGCAACGGCCACCGGACCTGCTGGATCGGCATCGTGCAGTACAAGTGAGCGGCCGCCTTGTTCCCCGTCCCCGCCCTGTTCTGACTCATCACGCGACAGGCCGTATGGCCTCGAGGTACCCTACCGCGCCCTGTTTGAGCGCTTCGAGGCCATCCTGCTCCGCCATGGTGGCCGTCCCCATTGGGCGAAAGCGCACCCCCTCCGTCCGGACACCCTGCGTACCATGTATCCCCGTTTCGACGACTTTGTTCGCGTGCTGCAGGACGTCGACCCCCATGGGATCTTCCGTAATGAATACGTACAGCGCCACATCTTTGGCAAGACTGGGCCCGAGTTTGATGACAGGGTGTTTAGGCACCACGCCGGCTCGCGACGATGAAACAGAATTACGGGTCAGGCACGAATACTAACGTTACATGCGCACACTCTGCATTTTGTGATTTTATCCTATACAATTCACCCTTTTTCTTTATAGTCATATACTGCACGCACATGGCCGCCGTACTCATAACCCTAGCTGTTGTTTAATAGATTCCCTCACCAGTCGTTCGTATTCCTACGTGTAGCTTTGCATCGGATAATCGCGTAAAGACGGGGTTTCGGGAGCACGCACCAGTCTGTTGTCGCGATAGAGTTTGCAGCAGTCAATGTTGGCACCGCTCTCCAGGTTCGGCTCTGCAAATTTCCGCGGAAATTGGGTAAGATGTGGCAGGATCGCGAAGAAGAAAGCAGGGGCGTACCTGCAAGCATGGAAATCACGCTAAGAATGACTTTTTCGACGCTCTGAACGGGGCTCCAGCGTTCGGAGGCCTGTTCGTACATGGTTGGGTCGTCGCCGGGGGTGTGTAGGATCGATATGCAGACGGTACCGTCCGGGTAGACTGGTGTGGGCGTTGAGCGTGCGCTCGCGAGGGGACGGGCGGGGACGTACTGTTGGGATGGAGCAGCGGGGGGTCGAACTTCATCTTGAAGGGCGACAGGGGATAGTCCGGCGGCTGTTCAGGGCAGAACGATATACACACACACCCCGAGCTCATCGGAGGACGGGACGTACAAAGGTGAGCTTGGCGACAAAGACGCCACCGTCCTTCATGTCAGGGATGGCCGCCCGCCCAAAAAAAAAAAAGAAAAAGAGAGAGAGAGATGAGTGGGTGTTTCCATGCGGATGGGTGACGTACGAATGGGGTATCTTTAGGTCCACATATCAGGGCTTCCCAGGTGAAAAAGTCGGATTCCGAGATGGGGCCTGATGGTATGCGTGACGTCGTCGGATGAGTGGACTTTTTTTTTTTTGGGGGGGGGGGGGGTACGTACCCGCGGTAAACATGCCATCGGGGGAACCTTGACAATGTTGTCGTGTCGTGTCGTGTCGTGTCGTGAGCATCCTCGACGAACGAAAGAGAGAGAGAGCGGGCGAACCTCCAGCGGTGAGCTGTTTGTACTCTGTCATCAACCGCCGCAGCGCGGTCGCACTGTTCACCGAAGATCCCCTCGCACTCATCCTCGCTCGCTCTCTTGCACACGCAGTTTCTCCCGGTACGAGGTTGCCGTGGCGCAGGGTGGCGTCGACAGGAAAGAAAGAAGGGAGCAAGCGAGCCCGAAATCGACGACTTGGACGAAACAGCAAAACTCCGCAGCGGGCGTGAATTTCGCGTTCCCACCTGCTGAACCTGAACCATCTCGGCCAATGTTCGCCCCGTCTGCCAGAGCATCTACCCAAATTCAGGTCGAAACTTCAGCTCATTTGCCGGGTTAACCCGGTCTGTCTGCGGTCATGAAAGAAAGAAGAAAGTGGTAGTCATGACCCCCGGGCGCGCCGTGTTGCTGGCTTCAATGCAAAACCGCTCACGGCTTCCTTTTCTCACCCCGCATGTCATGGCCCCATCTGATCTCTCTCTCGTACAGTCACCGCTGCCTTCCCCCGACCCTTCATTGCCACGATAGAAATTTTTAGAAAGACAAACACCGCCTTGGCCGTTCATCTTATCTGCGGTACCCACGTACAGCCCCCCCACTGGCACGGGAGATACGAGCGTCCTTTGTCAGCACACGCAAGGCAATCGCCTGCTCGAAATGCACCCGGCGTTCAGTTCACCATCTCCGGATCTCATTCGTGCGATGAACAACGTAATGCGCCACTGGCATGTCAATGATAACTCGGCCGCCACGGGTGCGAAGAGTGAGTGTGCGATCTCGATCGGTGGCTTGGATGTCCTATCGTTGCGGGGGACACAGCAGATACAGCTTGGTCAGTGAGTGATTGATAGGATCTGACGCCCCTGTTTCCAGGAAATATACCAGGTCGGTTTCTCAAGCGTCATCTAGAACGAGGCGTGGTACAACATTCATGGCCATCAACTGAAACGCCAACGTCATTGAGCAAGAAGGCACCTGCCAGGGGACCCGTGACCCACCTCCTGGAAGAGCAGCTTGGCGGCATAAGGAATCGTCAGTGTCGCCATCTTTTTCGAACTCTTGCAGTATGAACACCACCCGTTGTACCCCATCAGGCCACATTCTTGACAGGCGTTCACCTCGAACCTGTCGGATGAGATCATGAGTCGCTCGAGCAAGAGCTGGCTTGCACCGTAGCCAATAAGGCAGTCGCGTTCCATCTCTCCAAGCCGCAGTCCTCCTTCCCGGGACCGACCTTCGGTTGGCTGACGCGTCAATGTTGCACGTGGCCCTCTGTGTGTAACGCTGTGAATAAGCAAACGTCACCCCCTCAGATGCAGGCCTGACCTCGCCCGAGCGTGCATCTTGTCCATGACCATGTGTTCTGTGGCCAATGACAAGTCAATCACACGGATGATAGGCGGGAAACATGTTCTCACTCAGTTTCTGCAAAGAACAAGGATGCGTGGAGCGTCGTTCAAATGGAGCAAGACAGTCGTAAGCTTTACCTGGTAATAAATGGGTCCGAAATAAACGTAGGCTTCCATTGGTTCACCGGTGATGCCACTCGTGAGCATGTCTTTCCCAGCGTAATTGAACCCGTGTTCGATCAAGATCCGGGACATGTCCTCTACCTGAGGGGACAACTTGAGCCGGACCAACCGGAAAATTCCGATACAAAGTACCTTGGATCCGCCAAACGCAGTTCCGTATTGAAGCTTGCCGCATAGGACACCTGCCTGGAATCAGGCGTGAACGTGTGTTCGGGAAGAGAAGGCGGAGATGGTAACCTTGCCAGCCAACAGCTCAATCATCTTCCCGACGGTCATCCGAGACGGGAAACCGTGAGGGTTCATAATCGTATCTGTGATACGGGGTCAGTCCCGTGCAACCGAGCGAGCGGAAATCCCACCAGGGTTGATTCCCTTGTCGTCGAATGGCATGTCCTCCTGATTCACGATCAGTCCACACACGCCCTTCTGACCGTGCCGTGAGGAAAATTTGTCCCCCAGTTCTGGCCTCCGGGTCTGGCGGATCAGGACCTTGATCAGGGTTTGGTCGTTTTCGGTGTCGCTGACCATCACTTTGTCAATGTACCCAGCGACCGGCGATTTGTAAGACATTGGCGCATTTTTATAAGGGACCGTGGCAGCCTGACCAGTGAACGTGTTGTCATTCGCGTTCGTTGGCGTCTGCTTATTCACATAGACATCCCCCGGGTCGACTCTTTCCCCCACGCCTGCGAGACCGTCCAGCTGGATGATGTCGTACTTTTTTTGGGCCGTGCCATTCTCGTCAAGCGGTGCGTCCGCGAGCCGGTCAAATCTAGGACGAGCCCAGGAATTGGAAAATACCCTTGCTGTAAGAGGAAAACACACTTACGTGCCATTGGGATATTTTCGGATAAGGGTGGCATTCTTGCGCAACACTTGACATCTTCCATAACCACGGTCCAGACTAGCCTAAAGTCGGCCCAATAAGCCTCCAAAGTAGGGAGCGAGAATCACTACATACTTTATTAAGAATCAGCGCATCTTCGATATCGTACCCGGAGTAGCTCATGACGGCTACTGTTGCGTTTTGGCCGGCGGGCAGGCGATCGTACCCAATCAATTCGATCGTCTTAGTCTTCACCATCGGTTGTTGTGGGTAAACGGATAGATAGAGAAGCGTATCGATCCTATTGAACTGGTTGTAACCAATCGCTCCAATCGCTTGTTTACCCATGGCACATTGATACGTATTTCGTGGGGATTGGTTGTGGTGGGGGTATGGAATGAGGCCGGCGACGGCGCCCAGGATGGTGAAGGGTTCAATCTCCAGATGCGTCGTCGTAGGAACGATGTCTGATTCATACAGGGCAATGTACGAGTCGTTCTCCTCGTTGACATCGAGATACTCCACAAGGCCGCGACGTAGAAAATCGTCAAACGACATTCTTCCGGCCTTCAGTTGCTGTCCGTCCGAGCATCGTCAGCAACCACCACACACAACCATCACGAGAATTGGGCACTGACGGTGACATGTTCCAAAGTGACTCTCGGCACCCCACTCTCAACAATGATCATGGGTCGACATATTCGCCCTCCGTCGCTCGCGATATGAACGGCGCGGTGATGATGGTTTACATAGACACTGACGAACTCGCTGATACGGCCCGCCCTACGCAGCCTTCGGAAGTTGGCGACAAATCGGGCGGGATATCGCGTTAAACCGACAATGGTTCCGTTTACGTTGACCACAAAAGTATGAGGACCGTATATCTCTGTGCCGGTGACCAGGTTGATGTCTTTATTGCATCGTTGATGAGTTGTCGAGTAGGGACAAAGATAGTTGGATGCAAACCTTCCACCCCGAGCATGAAGACTAAGCGTATGATAGGTTCTTCCTCCACGTCCGTGGTAATGTGTGTCATGAGCGCAAGATTTTTTACCAGGCCGCAGGCTTCACCCTCCGGAGTATCGCTGGGACAAAGCATGCCCCACTGGCTGGGCTGTAAGGCACGTGGCCCACTGACCTTACGCGTCTTCTCAAATTGAGACGAAATACGGGTCATCATTCCGAGAGCAGATATGAAACTCAACCGGCTGAGAACGTGGGTGACGCCCGCTCTTTCCATCTTGAACCGTTTCAGAGACCAGTTCCCAGTGGAAATAGCACGAACGAAACCCGAGGTGATGTGGTCGCCCTGAAACTGCATGGTGTTGAATGCGTCGAACTCATTCGTCCGCGAGGGCTTTTTGAGGACCTTGTCGATCGAGGATTTGAGATTCGCATTGAAGGTCTTGAATAGATCCTCAAAAAGTAAGGCCAACAGCTGGCCGGCGCTTGAAATCGGGTTTGCGTGAGCGTCAGAACAAGTGGGGGGATTTCGAGTACACGTACAGCTCCAGACGTTTGTTTCCAACATAGTCACGATCGTCAACCATTTTTTCATCGTCCATGGCCATGAGAACACGCCGGGTCATAGTCGCGACGAAGATGGCCTTTGACCTAAAATCTAGTCCAACAACAGGCACGTGAGCCAGGACGATCGTCGCCAGCGCTTCCAGCGCCTCTTCCCAGGCTGGTCTCCGAGGGCCCACAACCTTGCGATTAACCTTTACCCTAGATCCAATCCATTCCAGGGCTTGATGGCGGGTGAATATACCAAGTTTAGCAGCTTCTTCTAAATTTGCGGCAAAGGCGGACTTGTAGGCGTCCGTGATACCAGCGGTGAGTAGAAGGATTTCTTTGTCCGATTGGATACCGAGCGCTTTGAGAGCGATGACGACCGGGACGTCCTCGTGAATCGAGTTATGACGAAGATATATCTTGCCCTTTTTAGTGGCTACGTATGTTTTGGACTTGAGACCACCATGAGTCGAGCTACATGCAGGTGGGTGCCGTGAGGGACGGTGCCTGGAGGAGATGACACGGCGATGCTCACGAGGTGCAGGAAGCCTGGACGATGCCCTTGACGGGATCCGTTTCGACAATGATTCTGTTCTTGCTCAGCTGCTCCTGGACAAGAATGACCTTCTCCGTTCCTTTCACGACAAAA
>JBBPKQ010000180.1:5863-16949 GCA_038089315.1 Crocinoboletus aff. laetissimus | reverse complement strand
AACAGCCTCGCCAATTTCTACCGACGATTCATCCACAACTTCTTGGAAATCACGCTCCCGCTTAACCGATTATTAAAGAAGGACACCCCATGGGAATGGTCGACCAAGGAACAACAAGGATTTGATGTGCTAAAGAAGGCTTTTACCACCGCACCGGTGTTAGTGTATCCGCAAGACGATGCCCAATACAGACTGGAATGTGACGCATCAGACTTTGCAACCGGAGCGGTTCTCTCCATTGAGACGGAAGGACACTGGCGACCCATCGCGTATGCTTCACACAGCATGACGCCCGAGCAGAGGAATTACACCATTGCCGACAAAGAAATGCTAGCCATTATACTCTCTTTGGAACAATGGCGCCACCACCTAGAAGGCGCAAAACAATTCGAAATCTGGAGTGACCACGCAAACCTCCAGTACTTCATGACGAGTCAGAATCTAAACAGACGACAGGCCAGATGGGCCCAATATCTGACCCGGTTCGACTACGTTTTAATTAAGAAGCCAGGAGCTTCGATGGGCAAAGCAGATGCACTCAGCCGCCGCGAAGACCATGCGATCGGCATAAGCGAAGACAACAAGGGTCTCGTTATGCTCCCAAGGGATCGGGTCAGGAACCTGATCAGGATTACTGGAATGGAAGAGGCTGTCCTAGAAAGAATAAAGGAAGCCACGAAGGACTCTTTAGAGCTCGCATCAAAAGCTGACGAAAACGGACTCGTCTATAAAAATAAAAAAATCTATGTGCCTGACGTCGGCAATCTACGACTAGACGTCATTAATTTATACCATGATTCTACGGTCGCTGGACACGGAGGCTCCGAGAAAACCTTGGAGTTAATCTCCTGCTACTACATATGGGAAGGATCGCGTTTACAGATCACAGATTATTGTTCTAGATGCGAAAGATGCGCTAGAATGAAACCTTCCAATATGGCACCAGCCGGAGAACTCCGTCCTCTCCCTATTCCCGAAGGACCGTGGAAAGACATATCTGCAGATTTCATCACAGACTTACCCAAAAGCAACGGCTTTACGGCAATTCTCATAGTCGTTGATCGATTCTCGAAGGAAGCAGTATTTATCCCGACAACAAAGGACATTACGTCATTAGGGACGGCTAAATTATATCGAGATAATGTTTGGAAGCTTCACGGAGTTCCTTCGTCAATAGTATCCGATCGAGGACCCCAGTTCGCGTTACAAGTAATGCGCAATCTCTCGGTTATGCTAAAGATGGAGTTAAAACTCTCAACGGCATTTCATCCACAAACAGACGGTCAGACAGAATGCGTTAATCGCGAACTGCAACAATATTTAAGAATCTTCATGGCCGAAAGGCAGAAAGACTGGGCAGAATGGCTCACGATAGCCCAATTCACATATAACAACCGAGTTCACTCGGCCACAGGGAAAGCGCCCTTCCAAATTACGCTTACATACGAACCCCGAATGGGAATAGAACCCCAAACGGCTAAGGCACCGGCAGCCCAACAATTCGCCGATAATATTGCTCAGACGCTCGAGCAAACACGAAATTCACTTAAAAAGGCGCAAGAACGGATGAAGAAGCAGGCCGATAAGAAGCGCTCCAAGGCACCTATTTATACACCCGATGACAAGGTTTGGTTATCCACGGAGAACCTTAATCTTAGAGGGCGAAACCGTAAACTATCGGAAAGGTGGCTGGGCCCCTATGAAGTCGAAAGGATGATCGGAGAAAATGCGGTCGAGTTACGGCTCCCCAATTCAATGAGAATCCACCCTGTCATAAACGTGTCACGAGTCAAACCTTACAAGGAACGACTACCGGGACAAGTAACTTATAAACCATCACACGCCCTCGTTACCGAAGAAGGCCACGAGGAGTACGAAGTGGATTTCATCGCAGATTCACGGCTTAAGGGAAACAAGTTAGAATACCTCGTCCATTGGAAAGGATACCAAGAGGAGGATAGGACTTGGGAACCGGTGGCAAATCTCGCGAATGCCAAAGAGGCTATAACGGACTTTCACACATCCAAACCAAACGCACCACGAAAGCTGCAAATGGTACAGACGGACTTCTCAAACTTATTTAAACCTTACGAAAATTTCACCGAAGCAAGATCAATATGGTCTCGACTAGACGTCACCGACCATAGAGGGGGTAGTGTTACAAACGCACCCTAGTAACGCTTCGTTTACCAATTTTCCCACGCTTTCGAGGTCACATGACCCTGGAAAAGTTACGTCATCAAGTCACCTGACCGATGTCACGTGACCGTGGGAACTTACTTCCTTTTCCGGATGGAATGTTCTAGAACATCCCCAGATCTTTCCGG
This sequence comes from Crocinoboletus aff. laetissimus, assembly GCA_038089315.1. NCBI lineage: Eukaryota > Fungi > Basidiomycota > Agaricomycetes > Boletales > Boletaceae > Crocinoboletus > Crocinoboletus aff. laetissimus. The sequence goes on along the minus strand of JBBPKQ010000180.1, from coordinate 14,622 downwards.
ACCTTGCTCTTTTAATTACCGAGAGTCTAGAATGGACTAGACCGACGATGTCATAGTGATGTCATACTTAGTAAGCTACGTGCACAGACCATGTAGTCAATAAGTACAAACATCCTGTACTCTATATAAACCCATGAATCAATGCCCAAAGACTCTAGTCTAGTCTTTGTGGCTTTCCCCCAAAGTTCATTCTCAACTCATAAGCTAGTGTTAGAGGTAGTAGCCAGGTGTTAAAACCTTGGTTGCGCTTCAGGTTTGTACTTTGTTTGTCTCCACCAATGCTAAGCGGAATTCCCACAGGTGATTGCGGGGCGCTTCGCGCCCCAGTTTGGGGTTAGGCATTGGAACGGTTTTTGGAGTCACTGTATATCATCACCTACGCATTGCTAAGCACCTTCTCACACTACATCATATGCTTACTGATATCTCTCATGTTACTCATAGTATCAGTCAGCATCTACCCACATGACATCATAGGATATGTTACGAACTACGGTTCGTCACTCGACATCTTTCTTATCTTCTCCCTTCCCTTTCTTATGCTTTATCTATAATCACGTGATGCGTCATCACATGATCCACCATATGATCTCGCGAGTATCTATTCCTCACTCGTAACCCTAAGATAGGGGTACCGATCCAGACATAGCCAACCCCTTGGCTAAGTACTTGGCTAAGTCCCTTATCGCTTACATACTTATCCGCTTCTATTCCCCACGCTCATCTCCGCTCCTTCGTACATGCCCCTACAGTGTGCTAGGCTAGACCCTACGTCATCGCCTACGCTCAGTCAGCACACTCCCACACTACATCACGGCTTACTGATATTCCTCCCACATTAGTCATACATCAGTCAGCCAGGGTTAAGGGTTAGTACATTAGAGCTCCGCCCTAATTACGAGTTACACGAGTATATAAGTAGCCTAGAGTCCATACCATGTCCTCTAGTCTACGTTTTCCTATTGTCATACGATCATACGCTCCATACTACGACCTCAAGAGACCTCTCTCAAGACATCGTTTGATCAGTAGGTGGTTCACTACCGTAAACCCTGCACAGGCCCTTGGTACTCTACCACGGACCACTAACGCGAGTACCCTTACTCTTGTTGGGTTGTTGGTTGACTTCCCATCCTGAGTACATACCCTTCCACTGTGACTCTCCGGTCATAGATTGTGGGTCTGTATCAGGATACAGGGTTAGTACATTCGAGCTCCAACTAAATACAAGTACATATGAGTATTTAAGTAGACTAGAACTCCTCTTTATATTTTCTAGTCTATGTTTAACTCGACATTCACCAATTACCTATAACAAAGTATAAGGACTACCTGTTATGGTTTTACCACCATGCGCACTTCATTCTCTTGATCCCACTATCCCCCTATCTCGCTTTCCTGCTTAGTAACCATTTTCCCACACATACGAACCTACTCTAGACTCTAGAGAGGCTATGCCCCTTCACACACACTTCACTTCACTTTATATGGACTCATTACCTTCTACAGCTTCCTCTCTTGCGAAAGCTGCATAGCCACCTGGTCTGTGTGCAGACCTCCCCCTTATATAAAGAGCACCTCTTGTACTGTAACAACCCAGCTAGATCTACGCAATCTACTGTGTAGTTTCCCAGCGGCCAGTCAGGATTGACCGAGACATTTGCTCTTTCCTTTCACCTTTTGTCACTCGCCCCCTCACACTCTCTTCAAAGTCTTACAAAGGCTTTTTGCTGGAAGACAAGGGTATAAGGGCAATGCAGTAAGCATAACACTACCCTCCTCAACATTATTGACTACCAGGTGACCTCATCATCATAAACCCTGGGCAGGCCTTTGGTACTCACCATTGACCACAAAACACATGAGTACCCTACCTATTGAGAGTTTGCTTACAAGTCTGCATCCCATCTCCCATGACTCTATGGTCACATAGGTTGGTCTGTAGCAATGATGATATGATTGGGAATAAAGATGTGTGAGAACTATTTCAAACTCAGACATGATATTTATATGTTTATCTTTGTTTGTATAACCAAACATTACCAAATTATCATATGATTTCAATGAGATTTCATCTTTTTTATAAAAGGTGCAAAACTATTGCAATGATACTGCTGTTTTGAAATTGGCATATCTTCACAGCCACTGAGCCAAATTACATGAACTAGGGGATCCCACTATGACTAAGCATGATTCCCACATTGTCATGCTCTATATCTTAGACAATGAAAATTCACCAAACATTGCAATAGTTTTGGAGGTCACTGTATGTAGCCACACCCCAGAGTTAGTGGTCACAGCTATAACACAGATTGATCAGTTCAGGTGAGGCTCGGGGCGGGCTCGCTTTCGATGATTATGATAGCAACGTGACTTGTCTACAACAAGAATAGTACATTGTAATGCGGCTCAATCCATTCTGGCCTTGAGTGTGCGAGATACGACTCGATCTTTAGTACTGTAAGGGGAGGTCAAACAGGAGCTGATGTAACGAAAGGCAAACCCTTACATGACATGTACAATTGCACCCCAGCCTGAAAAAGCATCTCGATCGACTGCGTTCAACAAGGTCTGCGAAATAGTCTCGAAGAGATCCTCTGGTTCCAAGTCAGGTTCCCAAAGGCCCTCTGCAACACCAAATAGCTTTGAGGCGGCAACCCCAGCGACAACGAAATCTTTGGCGAAATTTATGCAACCTATGAGATCTGTTGCGGCGATGAAGGGCCTGAATGCGCCTGATGGGGACTGTGAAAGACCGGCGATGACGGGCTCGATAAAGTATGGTCCAAAGCGGTGCTCATATAAGGTAGAGGACACCATGTGGGTAAACGTCTCTGGCTGGATCTCTCGTTCCTCTTTGATAGTGTACATGTTGACCCGATAACGAAAGCGCTCATGCCTGCGGTGAATCAGATGGGGACGGTGCGGGTCAGACAGACGACCCACAGTGTGGTGACGTCGGTACCGAGTCCGGAAAGACCGACATACAACCTGTCAGTCACCGGAAAGACCTAGATGGGAGTAGGAGGAAAAGATGTTACGTAGAGGTGTCAAATAAATACCCTCTGAAAGTTAGACGTGATGCCCAATGCCTGGGTGCCCAACCGTAAGTCGGAGGCGATGGCCACACAATCTTTGCCAACCATAGCTATGACGGAGCCACCGTTATATTCCATTATGGACTGTGTGTATATGAGACAAAACAGGGCAGAAAGACATAACAGATGATACTTGCCATGGCTGTTTGCTGGGAGATGGACGCGTCAGTGAACGAGCGAGTGCTGTGACGCGTGAGTCCTTGAGATATGTCACGGATATTGTCACGGCCGCGTTACGTGCAGCCAGTGCCACTGCAACAAGTCATGATATATCGCATCCACACCAGCTTATATCCCTCCCTAGCTCGTCCCTTGTCACACATTAGAACACGGGCACAGGACAAGATCGCACACATAGATGTTCAGAGGCCTCTCTCACCCGCCCTGGTTGATTCCTTCCATCGCAAACACGACTACCTTCGCATCTCGCTAACTGAGCGATGCAATCTAAGATGTATGTCCCTCCCTGTCAGTTGGGGTGCCGCAATCATTCCGTAACCAGGCCTTTATTGCATGCCGAGTGAGGGTGTGGAGCTTTCCCCCAAAAGCCACATTCTCACAGACGACGAGGTCATCCGTCTTGCCTCTCTCTTCGTTAAAAGTGGAGTCCGCAAAATACGTCTGACTGGTGGAGAGCCAACAGTCAGAAAGGGTATCGGCAATATCATAGGTGACCCTTCCCGCTATTTTGTATTGGCCGTCATCCGACGCCAACGTCAGCAAGGCTCAATGAACTGCGCCCGTTTGGTCTCGACTCGATCGCAATGACCAGTAACGGGATTATTCTGCATCGTCTATTGTCCGATCTCGTGCGCAAGGGCCTCACCCATCTCAACCTGAGGTTTGTCCCCTCGGTTCTCCTCCATGTCAACACCTAGACTCAGTCGTGCAGCCTTGACACATTAGACCCATTCAAGTTTGAGGTCATGACACGTCGCCTTGGCCACGATACCGTCTTGCGTGCTTTGGATGTCGCATTATCTTCCCCTGGCTTGCGATCTGTCAAGTTAAACGTCGTCATCATCAAAGGGCTCAATGATTCCGAGGCCCTGGACTTTGTCGAGCTAACAAGGAACAAAAGGCTTTCCGTGCGCTTCATCGAATTTATGCCTTTCACAGGTAATTGCTTGTGTGGCATTCCTTTATAGTACCTTCGCTAAGTTAACGCGTTCGATCCACAAGGTAATAAGTGGGACAAAGCCAAAATGATACCGTCCGCAGAATTGCTGAACACAGTTAAACGCCGACACCCTACAATTGCACGTGCACCTGACGAGCTCAATGACACTGCTCGCTCCTGGCGAATACCAGGATACACCGGCAATATTGGTTTCATTAGTAGCTTGTCTGACCACTTTTGCTCATCTTGCAATCGTTTGCGACTGACTGCCGACGGCCAGATAAAGGCTAGCGTATTCCTCCACCGTGATAAATCACCCTTCCTCACTCTCTGTAACGATCAGGTCTGTTTGTTCGATTCCAAGGAGATCTCTCTTCGCGATGCAGTTCGAGGCGGTGCGACGGACAAAGACCTTCTATACATTATCGGATCCGCCGTTTCTGGGAAGAAGGAGAGACATGCAGAAATGGAGGGTATTGATGTTCTAACGAATCGACCAATGATCTTGATAGGAGGTTAGCTACTTTCCTGCTGAAATGCCGTAGTGATATAGCTAGCAGCATCCTGATCAACGTATCTACACAGGACCACGGCAATCATTGTTACACCCCTTCTCGGACCTACCGCTTGGCTCCCGCTTAATGACTCGAGTTCAACGACGCTGGCGGACTCACTCAGCCAACCTCACGCCAAGGCTAGCTCACCTGGATTCCGCTGGCCGCCCATCCATGGTCGACATTGGGGACAAAGATTCAACGAAGCGCACTGCTACCGCAACAGGCTATATCTATATTCCTAGAATTGCTTATGAACTGGTTATTGGAAACCTATCCCATGCAAGGAATAGCTCGTCAGTGGATAAACTTCGAACCAAGGTTATTAATAAGGGTGATACTCTCACTGTGGCACAGCTCGCGGCGATAATGGGATGCAAACGAACATCGGAACTCATTCCCATGTGCCATCCCCTGCAGCTCTCTGACATCTCGGTCATGCTGACCCCCGAAGCGGTAGACATGTGGGATAGTCAAGGTCGTGGCTCCCGCTCGTTGCCACACAGGATTCGATGCACGGCCACGGTTTCTTGTGAAGGCAAAACTGGGGTTGAAATGGAAGCACTGACCGCCGTATCCGTCGGCTTGCTCACAGTTTGGGATATGCTCAAAGCTGTCGCGGGCAAGGAGATGATGATAGGTGACGTCTTTGTGTCACGTAAAAGCGGTGGTGTGTCTGGCGACTTTACTCGCTGTGGGTCTGGCGAAGCCAATTAGACCGTTGCGATGGGGTGCAGCCTTGTTGGGATTAGAACAAGCTTGCCGAATCTAAGCTATCTACTTTATAGTGTAGCAAACATGGATGGGATCTTGGGATGTTCCTGTGCGTAATGCTACACGCGTTACAAAGGGTTCCAATTCACCAGTGTCCGCGGTTTGTGCCAACGAATCCAAGTTCCAAGGCATCCTCCACATCCTCAGGCCGTTCCTCGGGCTTTCCAGCGAGTCCGATGAATCCGACGCGGTGGTAGACTCGACGAGCGCTATTTTCGTGACCGACGTACAAGACTACACTTTCTTTTCCACAGTCCAAGAGTCTGTTTCGACCTTATCAATAACAAGAATGCGGAAATATGTCCAGCTTTGGCTATACTCACAGTCGAGTCACACTGCGAACCAAATGCATAGCAAAACCCTGACGTCTCCAATTTGGGCAAGTGTAAACTTTAGTGATTGCAGACACCTTCATCGACGACCGCGTAACGGCACAGATAGCTGCGACTGCCCCTGACACTTCGTACACCCAAATTTGACCTTTAGATACGAGTTCGTGGGCTTCCGCACGAGCAAGCTCGATGGTCAGCGGGAAATACACCTAAGCAGTACGATATAAGTATCCATTGGACTCGCGGCAAGATACATGATCGTCCCGCACCGAATCATCTGCAAAACCCTTGCCAAGCTTGGCAATATCCTCGATGTCGGAAATCATCCCACGTCGAATAAGATGCTCGGGCGGAAGACTGATCTCTGAGTCGGTGATTGTTTCTTTGGTGCAATAGGTGAGGTATGCGGAGTAGAACGGTTGGGGTTCCACTTGGAAGCCGGTAATGCTTGTCCAGTACTTGCTAAAGGCCTTCACGAGGGTGGTCATACCAAACACGGAGAAGACCCGCGTTAGAGGGACGCATAACACCAGGCGGTCAGCGAGAGCCGTGACGCGAGGTGCCAACCATTGAGGTGAAGATACCATCCTGGGCGGCGGTGCCCATAGGAAGACAGGCAATTCATGCTGTCCCTGCCGGTGACAAGCCAGAACCAACTCCAGTTCTATGATAGCCTGTGGAGAGGTTGTCCAAACGGTCAACCATAGCAACTCGCTAGGTTCGCCACTTGATGACGCGTCGAGTGCTACTTCAGGCTGCGTAATGAACCGACAATCCGTCAATGCTGCTTCCGCACTGACGTTCTTGAGCGCGTGAGCCAATATAATATTGGAAGAACGTTCATGTTCGCGAAGCGTTGGATAAGCGACGGCGAGAAAGGCCTGAGCAGAATAATGCTCGAGAACGTGGATCTCGGATGAAAGGTGGTATTTAAGACCGGGCATACTAGTAATTGAGCTGAAGGACAGAGAGTTGCAAAAAAACTAGAGGATTGCTTGACTTCCACACCTGCTTTTATTTGTAGCACCTGTTGTGCTGTGGGATGCTGTAGAAGCAAGTCTGGAAGCACCGAGTAGAAGCGCAGAGGATGGCTGCAGTAGACTATGTCATTGATTACTGCCCCGACAGATTACGGGATACCCGGAGGGACCCATATTGTGACGATTACACAGGGTGGATCCTAGTAACCAACATTGCATACAACCAACATTTCCGCTGTTGCGAACGACCAATAGCAAATTGGTGTGCTGTGAAAGAGATCAACGTACGGCATTTAGGATGTAGGCGAAGGGCAGCTGTATAAGTAAATGATGGCTCGGAAAAAAAATACCGTGATGGCATTGAGGAATCAGCTCCCACTGGCCTGCCAGTGATTCGTGGCCATCGATGAATTGGGGCCCGTACCAACCGATTCAGAAAATCTCTGTTCTGTATAGCACAAGGATGCGGTGGGCACAGGATGGATTGGGCAGCACAGGATGGCTACTGAATGAACGAGGGCAGCTCCTCCAATATCGAGTTCTGTCCGTCAACCAAACGTCCGATTTCCTCTCCAGCCTGCAGCGTGACTCGTTATCGCAGAACGCTGGAGACCATGAACGACTTACTTCGTCCAGCTTGATGATAGTTGGGATGACCTCGACTTTCCAAGGTTCTTTGCGGAAGACATTCTGAGGTGCCTTCCATCTACCAGCAACTGAGACGCGCCCGAAAACCGTCGAATATCAAGACCTACTCTAATCTCTGGCCAACGTAAATTAAAACGGCGGACGGCTCTTGCTGAAAGCCAAATGTGTTTCTGATCAAATCCTCCACAGCAGCACAATCCTGTGAACGTTCGGCTCAGAAAGCACAAAAAGGGCGTCACGTTAATCGTCAACCCACGGGGCACCACAGCGAATTGCTTTCTGGGAGTCTTGAAGAGAAGAAGATTAGGAATCGCTCCTTCCCGTTCTTCAGTGATGCCGGGTCAGAGGGAAACTGGACTTCACGCAGGAACTTGGTCATCGGGAGAAACACAACTTGTCGGACGAGTAGCAAGATTTGGTATAGTATCCCGAGTACGCAAGTTACTAGCATCATGGATAGATCTCAAGTAATCTCTAATACCACTGTCATTTATTAGGATAGCGGTTAAGGATAGCACATCGAATACTCGGATTGCCCTGTCATACGTCACGCCAATCTGGACGACAAAGGACGGACGAGAGGGGCACTGAAGTTGGCAGCACGGCGCCCAAAATCACCATGAACATCGAGCAAAATTTTCAAGGCATTCCTGGCGCGGATTCTTGACATATCTTCTTGCCGCGAGGTAAGTGCGGTCTGTACCTGGAGGGGTTTATCTTCCCATGGATACTGCACGTGCAAAAGTGGCGTCAGTATCACGGTTTTCCCGCCAAAGTCTACTTACCGGTAGGTACTGGATAATAATTTATTCAATCGCTGCAAGGGTGCAAAGTGCAAGATTGGCGTACCTTGTGCAGATACTCATATACAAGTAATGTGCAACCAAACTGAGGACTACTTCGAAGGACACGTGCTACACCGCCCTTGAACAGCGCTCCGAACCCCTCCTCTCGGTCTAGGCACTATCCAGTCAAGTCCAGTTTTAGCAAAAGCGTATTGGACTCACATATTTTCACAAATGCATCCGTTACGCCCTTGTAATGAGACTGGCCTTTGCGAGATTCCACTTGAAGTCGGGTTTTCACCACGTCTATTGATTCATCAGCGAAACTCAGAGTAAATATGCACACGAATTGACCTGCTGGAGTTGTCAAGTAGGCTGCTGGCATACCTCTGCAGAGATGGTCCAAGGTCGGGAAAACCACGCCATCATGCACAAGGACTCACGCAATAGCGGCTGAACCGAGCGTCT
>JBBPKQ010000179.1:0-16966 GCA_038089315.1 Crocinoboletus aff. laetissimus | reverse complement strand
GGTCGAATTGGATGGCGTTTCGGACGACGACTTCGTCGTCCCCGAATGCCTGGAATGTTTGGCACAAGGCCGACGTAACACAAACGTACGAGGCTCTTCGAACCGCGACCTAGCACCGCACATCTTTCCTAACGCCTCTCCCAAAGCAAAAACCAGAGGTCATCTTCTTTGGCGAATCGATACCCCAAACCATTAAGAATCGCTCGTAAGCTCCCTCCCTTTTTTTTTTCAAAAAAAAGGACCGACATACCGGTCAGGTTCCATGATATAGAACGATCCGACAAGCTATTCCTCATCGGGACCACCCTCGCGACGTTCTCAGCTTACCGGTGAGCGAACGCCAACGATTCTAACCATATCCATGAGGAAACCACGTTGTCGCTCCCCCCCCCCCCTCTCCACAGATTGGTCAAACGCGCGCTCGAACTTGGCAAGCGGGTATTACTTCTCAACGTCGGTCCAACCCGCGCGGACGGACTTTTTGGGGTCGACAAGATAGAGATTGCGACGTCGCGCGTGATGCGGGACTCTGTCAGAGCTGCACTGTACAGTTCCTTTTCTTTCTTTCTTCGTTCGAAGACGTTGATCGTCGTCTCGCAGGGGTAGTCGTGCAGACGTCGATCCCGTCATCATCGATCTGCTGAAAAACGGGATACATAAACCTCCGTTGGATGATAGCGACGGATAGTGAACGAGGTACTTGTGATGGTTATTGGTAATAGAAAGTGCCCATAGAATGTATAGATTATTGCCCATGTCCGAGCGAACGTAAGAAAGAAGAAAAAGATCCTCTGGTATATACAAGTTATGATGAGTAGATATATATTTTTCGATTTGATGCAAGAATGAGGTAGCCTGGAGATGTGTTGAAGATGGACTACAAGAAGGAGATGCTGTCATGGAGGAAATAGTTCCGGAAGACATGGAGTAAACATGGAAAAGTTAAGGGTGTGGTAGAGTAGGACGGATGCGAGGGAAACAACAACAGAGCAAAGACGATAACACGTGGAGATGGAGGTAGGGGATATTATGCGATGGTAGTTTATGTCAATAGAGAGGGGGTGTCTTGATGGTGTGTGCCCGGATGGAGAGTGAGCCAGGGCGCCGGATAACGCAACTCTACACGGTCGAGAAGTAGGGAGTCATCATGGTCGTCATCATAGTCCTCCTGGTCGCCAGAGGGGGACGCGAAATTGCTGTCGGCTATCCACGCGGGTGGTCTGAGTTCAGACCAGTTCCAGGTCTGCCAGCGTTCGATGAGGGGGACATGCTTTGGTAAAGGACGTTGAGAATGATGAAGGTAATCGAGAAACGCAGAGTCTAGTTCACGTACAACAGGTTTGATAGACAGGTCGAGATCATCGATGTTCGGAGAGAGAGATCGCTCGCTGAAGACATCAGAGGCGGCGGGCCGATCATCGTCAGGTGTCAGTGGCGGCGGCGTCGCGTTGTCACCATCGGTGTTGGAGGACGAAGCGGGGGACTGTTTGGCTGGAGACGTATACTTGCAGGGAGCCGAATCAGTCCACCCCTACACAAGCGGTGTCAAACGGTGACTACTTACGATGTCCCTGAGAGTTCGCCGAACGGCACGAGCGACGCCAACCGGTTTTCGAAGGCACCGCTCTCTGTGTTTCATCCAGTGAAACGGGTCATAAGAGCTCTTGGGGGAAAGCTTGATACGGTTGCCGCATCGCTTGCATGTGACAAAAAGTGGTCCGTGTACCTCCGCCATGGGGTCGTCCCGCAACTTCTTTTCTCGAGTAAGTTCAGCGGCAGTCCTCAGAGGAACGTCCGTTCCGCTGCGGTCGTGGGTTAGTGCAGGCTAGAAACGGTTCGGAGGGAGACCGACGGTATGAGGGTTTTCATGACAAAATCATCGTTGTTCGGCGACCCCCTAGAGTGCGTCCCCGATGAGCGGATGTATAGCCGTTTCGAAGAGACAGCGCACATGTTATTAGGAAGCGGGAGAATGAGGATCCAAGTAAGGTAGATGGGGCGAAGTGGGGGAAGGGGCGGCTGGGAGGGGGCGGTCAGGAAAGTGAGAGAAGGAGATTCCGAGGAGACTTTACGTGTCAGCTTGTCTCCCCCCGACTGTCTGACAGACCGAGCGACTTGCAAGTGAAGAGATCCAGCGAGAAAAAACGCGCGGAACAAAGACACGAACTTGTCCTCTCGGGAATTCCCGAACCCCGCATACCGCACGCAAGTGGTCAGGCAAGTGCACGAGCGGGGCCAGCGCGTCTCGGAGACGGAGAACGTACATAGAATCATACAGCAGGCAAAACCAAGGATGCTCTGTCTGAAACAAGATTTTATGCTCCACGATTTTTTACGTAGAGGCTAACCCTTCTCGGAATCCACGGGCAAATTCTTTCAACGGTTGCATGAACCACCCGAGCAAACTCGGCGCTTCCTCCTCCTTTGGAGGCTTGTGCGTCTCCGTCCGTGCGCGGTTCGTTGGGCGCTCGCCTGCCGCCACTTCTCCTTCCTCTTCCTCACGGCCCCGCTTCACCCCGACTGTCACGGCCACGGGGGAGCCTTCAGTCATCGCAGTTGTCTCGCTCGAATCGTTCTCGCCCACAGACGCGGGCGATCGTCGAGGCCGGCCAGCAGAGACTTGGGAATGGGTACTCGAGGTGGAAGGCGGGGGGAACACGCGTGGTCTGTGAGACGTGGATCCCTGTGGGGTAATCGGTGCTGGGGTCATTCTGTCATCATAGATTAGGCTGAACCAACCGAGCGTACGATTCGTCAGAAACACTGACGGTATACATTTTTCCTTATGTTCAGTCCATTTAGTTAGGTCATAGTCCACCTCACCCTCCAATGCCACCGCCGACTTACAGGCACCACACTGTACATGTCCCGGAGAGCACGCCCTGACCTGTGGATCGTTCAACAAGACGATCTTTCGTTCTGCAGTAGCAACTCTGCTGTCTGGGCTAAAAGTAGGCTTAGATGGTGTGCGGCGGACAGAGGGAGGAGCCGGCGCAGGACCGTGACATCGTTGCTTGTGGGTTCGCCAGTTAGACAAGGAATAAGTGCCCCCTGAGAGTTTGATCCATTTCTGACAACCTCGACACAGCACTCTCTGATGCTCCACTTGCTGAGCTTGAGGATCCTCCTGGAGAGTGAGCCGTCTCTGTTTCTCCGTCGTCCGGATTCTGCCTGGGGAAGGTGACGGGGCCTCTGTATTTGCTTCCGTCTGTGCAGCACTGGTTGTAGGTGATAGCGAAGTCGACGGCTCTTCTTCTTTTACTCGGACTTCTGCGTTCGCTGTTTCGACATTCTGTCTTGGGGTATGTTAGGATCGAGCGGGCGCCGATTAGGCAGACAGTACTCACTCAGTGGGCGAGGACGCGCGATCGCTCATGATAAGGAATGTATGGGGTCAGACGCGGGGATATACAGGAGATTTTTTTTTTAAAAGCGAGAGCAGTCGAGCCCTTAGGTCTGAATTGGCTTCAAGGTGGACAACGACTGCGCCCACGATGGTACACACCATAATGACAGTGTCCAAATACGTCCAAACGTACAGAATACAAGGCGTTCCGCTTATTATCACAACGCAAAAAAAAAAAAAAAAAAAAAAAAAAAGTCCGTAAAACTAAGAATGCATAATGGCTCTATGAGGACGATCGATACAGAGTCATATCACGAAAACCAGACAATATACGTCCACGCCCTGCTTACGAGGAACCACTAGAGGCTCTGGTCCGTGCGGAGGATGGGTCGTACCGTTCAGAGGAGATATTGGGTTGTGGAACGTCAATCCGAGGATCGATAACTGGGTAATACGGAGCGCGTGGGTAACCCGTCGAGGGGCCCTCGACAGCGCCATGGACGGGGTGGTGTGCGGCGAGCACATGGTACGGAGATGGCCCATATACATGAGAGGGGAACAACGGTGGTGCCACCCCGGCGTGAGATGGATGTAGAGGCATAGGTAACGGCGGGTGATAAGGATGCTGGGCTCCAGCGATCGTTTCCGCGGAGGTCGGTTGGCTGCTGCGGGGACCTGAGCTATCACCATCGGATGTGTCCGCCTCTCGTCTGGGTCGATGGGGGCATTCACCCTCGAGTCCCTGTTGTACGCATGTAGCACAGACACGGTCGACGCACTGATACCCTTTCCGAACGCATGTTGCGCATGGTCTGCATGCGGTAAAGATTATCGGATCAACTGAGATCAGTTGCAACAACCACGTTACCTTGCTCCGTCACAGCGTACTTTATCACGTCTGGATCTAGATGAGGTGGGCCTCATCAAGCGGGAATGAAATCCTCACCTGCATGTCGTACACGCCTGCGGCAATATACGTCACATCGATCCAGAACAAAGTAGCAAAACGAGCTGACCGCTTTCACCCGCGTTCCGTGACCCCTCCCCTTTCTTTGCACGCTCACGCATTCTTTCCCTTGATCGATACACTGCCTGCAAGGCCGGGCGTCCTCGCATTTGCGATTCTCCTGTCTACATCCTTCGCAACGCAACTTGACGAGCTTCGGTCCCCGTCCAACATGAACACATTCTTCGTTCCGGGCGACACACCGCGAACAGGGTCGTTGGTCATCGCACTGGGGGGGGGGGAAAGCGCCTCTAGATCAACAACACACACAGGGCGCCGCATGCGAGCATGCACGCACCTTTTTATTATCCCGACGACAATTCTGACAGGCCAACTTGGCGCGCTCGCTCTTTTGGCGATTCCGGAGGACGAACACGGGGGGAGCCACATCGGTGCGCATGCCCGCCGTAACCTGCTCCTCTGCACACTCTTGATGCATTTCTCGACATCGTTGACACGGTTTGCCACCCTCGCAACGGACGCGCGCTTTGCGACAACTCTCGCATCCGTCGATGCATTGGTCGATGGTGTACCCTTTCTTGACACACGCGCCACAGGGCCTAGTTGACAAGGAGCAGCGGGACAGGGACTCAATCACGGGGTGGTGTGTAGGGACACGGGAGCTGCCTACTTTGTGCCATCGCAGCGAATTTTATCGCGTCTGAGGTGGAACCGGTCGGGAGTGGTGCGTTGGCGAATTGAGAGATGACATTACCTACAGCTTGCACAGGCCTTGCGATTCTGGATGATCAGTTGACGTTCGAAACCTGGACAAGGGACTCGGCAAACCTTGACGGCCCTTCTTGGCCACGCTGTCGTTATGATGTCGGAAACCGGGATCGGTGCTGGGTCATGAGGCGACGGCTGGGAATCCATCCCAGACTTGACTTGCGAGTGGAGATGGACAGAGACAAGCTTACGTGGGAATCTCGCTCCTTTCTCATCCTCTTTTCCATCTCAGCATGTTCACATTAAAAAAAAAAAAAAAAAGTCTATCTATCCGAGTGCTTCTACCAGCAAAGCATTCGAGAGTGCAGACTCCGAGGGCGGTCTAGCCGGTAACAAAAAAGACGAATGTGGTATCGTGCAATTAAAGCATTTTTATTTGTACACCGCAACGTAGTTGATCACCCATCGGGCATCTAACGGGCGAGCGACTTGAACAAAAGCGGACAGCAGGACAAAGGCTAACCAACTCACCAACAAAGTTGGTCGCGTTCGCGACCATCTCAAGGCATGTCCCAGGGCAGCCAGAACTGCCATAAGCAGATCCAGCCCAGCCACCGCAGAGAGTGGTGTCGATGACCATCGAGTGTTGGTAAAAGTTGGCAGAAATGTCGCACGTCGCAGAACTCCAAAAACCTGCTGGCTTACCCCAACTTGCAGGCGTAGGCGCCCGGTTGGCGATATCCCGAGGGATGTTTTTGCGTGCAAAGTGCCACATCGACATACCATGCGACGCGTCCCACAGCAACGCATAGACACCTCCCCCTACGGCGTTGAACCCGAGGCCGAAGGAGGTGGAATTAGCGTCATTGATGCTACACCCAGCATCGGCGGTCTGCGTGCTGTAGCAATTTGCGCCAAGCATCTGACCAGTGAACGCTCCCTCGTCGGCCGTGTTGATCGTGCAAGCATTCGATGTCCCACTGTGGAGAGTCATCTGATTGACCTTCTGGTTGTTGACGCCCTCTACGATATCGATTTCTCCTGCCTGAGGCCACGCAGGACCAACGGTCTGGAGTGAGCAACGATTCAGTCTGGCCGTCCGTCCAAACCAAGGGTGGACGACGAACCCAAAAGCTGGGCCATGTGCCACAGCCAAGCGGCATAGCAGAGGCATCCAGGATAAACAAACCACCAGTGTAGTCTTTGTTCGATGTGATGCGAACACTGCCAATATTGATTAATGAATTGACATGGGGCGCGGCGAACGCGATGTCTCACGAGTTGCGATTTCCGCCGACGGGGACGGTACTAGTGGAATCCACGGCGAGGACGGTGGCATTATTGCAACTGTCCACGTATGCAAGTCCCTGTGCCGTTGCATCCTCCACGCTCAGGTAATTCACATTGCCATTCGTGGGGTCTGAACCGGTAAAGAAGGACCATTCTCTAGGGAGAGTCAGATGACGAGCAACATGATACGTGAACGGATACATACGTGAGGAAATCCTCAGCTTGATAAAAGTCTTGGAGGACGTATGTTTTGTTGGTGGTGGTACTACGAGCGACGCCACGGTGGCGAGATCGTGACTGGGTTCTATGAGCACCCACGAGTGCGCCGAAAGGAAGGGTGGCTAACAGGCAGACGGAAAGAGTGTGCATCGTAATGCCTGTCAGTGATGAAAAGAATGAAACCGTATGAAGGGGAGTGTGTTGCAGGGAAGGAGGGGATCGAGGATGATGGAAACTGGGCCCCTCTTATGCTGCCATATTCTTATTTGACACGCGGCTGAGAGCTCTAGAACCTGTTGTGGGCAGTGCGGTCGTCCATGCATCGCTTGCCTTGTGCCTAATGAGAGCGACCTGATTGTGTCTAATATCATAAAGAGGGTGGCGGAACAAAAACGGAAAGCTTACTGCAGGGCCGCCTATAAAGTACGATAATGTCCGCTGTTGTTCGCATCCATCGTATGGAGCAAGCGAGGCGGGTGGGAGCAATCCTCGAGACGGGAAAACACATGCCAGCTTCATTCACCTGGCACCTGCGCTGAGTGGGAAAGATGCTCCGATATCATGATGACTTCAAGGCGGTTCTGCCAGTTGGACGACGATATCGGGACTCGTTGGATCCAAAACGCAGCTGGGTGGATCAAAGGGACTCCATTCTTGCTGTCCAACAGCAAATGGAAGAGAGCAAGAGGTAGGCGCCACTTAGCTGCAAACCTCGTCGAGTCGACCCTCCACGTCGATGCCCTTTGCGTGCGTCCCCGTATCCTACACACTTTTGCCATCCACTTGTCATCCCTTGACACAGAAACGGTGCTCAGGTCTATTCCCGTTGACCATCCTCAACAAGTCCCCATCGCTAAATCCCTCCCCGGTTGCCTAAACAGATTTCCGTCCGAATGGCAACGCAACCTCACATACGTTATCCGAGCGACCGGTCGGCATTCTTTTTGGGAGGGACAACGGCATCTGGCAACCGCCTAAGCTGGTCCCAGCACAAGACGCGGGGGTCACAGCCACTAAAGAGGCATCTGGGGCACAATTCAGTACGCCCGAAGTACCCCATGGTCCACGAAGTAGTGATAATCGGGGACGCCTACTCTCCGGAGGAAACCCCTCTACGGAAACTGTACGTGAGGAGCCTTCGACATCAAGGACTCGCGTGGGTACACTGGGTTAGGCCACTACCCACTAAAACCCCCTGGCGGTCTCTGCGGTATTCGAATCCGTGGCTCCACACTCGAGCCGGCGCCTGCCTCGGCAGACCCAGGGGAGGTGACATACCCGCTAAGCCACCAGACCCCTGGGGACTCCATTCTTATATCGTGTTCTGGGTATGATCGGCTGCCTTGCGTTGTCAAGAGAGACTCGGTTACGGACCTCAATATTAGTGAAACGGACAAGAACTGATGGAACCGACGCCGTTTGCGTACGAAGTGACGCGATGTTCACTGCTTGGCCAGTCGGACACTTCAAACCCACAGACTCGGACGCGATGTGCCGAGTGACGGCGACAGTTTTCCCACTGGTCGACATGTTGGACGTCTGGGCTGTAATACGAGGCAAGTACCGCTCTGACTGTTGGTTCACAAGCGGATCAGAGTCATCTTTAGTCAATATTTTAGGCATCTCATGCCCTGTTTCAATTCCCTTTCTCGGTGCACTTGCGATGCCAGCAAGGTCCAATGTCCTCGCCGACACTCCTCGCTCCTCTCTACACAGCGTGAACAAAGTCGTGTATCGTCATGCTAAGTACACCTGCCAACCTGAACGCTGTGTGTCCCATTTCCTGTGACACGCTCAACTACATCAATCGATGATGGCGACCTCAAAAACAAAACCATTCCTGTGGATAGAGAGGGATTCTTTCTACGAGGTTCTGTACGCCCTAGTATCGTCCATACAAAATCGGGAAGCAACGGCTCATTTCCTCGGAGTCACATCGTGATGCAAGTGTAAAAATCGCACTGTACTTTGCTGTACGCCAAAGACAATAGCATTCAACTCAGCGAATGCCGGAAGGATGTTCTAAGCGGTGATGTATATGCGGTGTAATGACGATGCGCCGCCCATGTAGCGTCAATCAAAGAAATGAATCAGATGTGATGCAACAATTGTTTATTGGTAGACGACGAAGTAGTCGACCACCCATTGGGCACGTCGAGATACGATCGAGGTCGGGAAAGGGGACGATGCAGAAAACGGTCAACCAACTCACCGGCAAGATTGTCGAGCGCTGGTAAAAGTTGTCGGCGTTGTCACACGTCGCAGAACTCCAAAAGCCTGCTGGCGGACGTGGGGCATTGACTGGTGATGTCTGCGCGAGCAAAGTGCCACATTGACATACCATTCGTCGTGTCCCACAGGAACGCAAAGACACCTCCCCCAGCAGCGTCGGACTCGTCACCGAACGAGCTTGCGTCGGGGTCGGAGATAGAGCATGCCATATAACGTGACTAGCGAGCGCTCCCTCGCCGGGTGTGGTGTCGATATTGCAGGCATTCGTTGTCCCACTGTGCAGTGTCGCCCGATTGTTCGCTGATCACTGACACTCTCTATGTTGCTGCCAAACGAACCCAAGAGCTGGACTGCGTTGCATAACTGACCGGCATCGCAGCTGCATCCAGAATAAATAAACAACCAACCCTGGACGTCATATCGCACTTTGGGGATCGACCTCGTGAGCAGATTTCGACGCGAACCACCGTGATATGAGGGCGTCAAGGAGAGATGCAGGATCGTTTCGCATCCTGATGTGCCATAGATGGGCTCAGGCATTGATCGATTCGGACGGATCGCCCCAAACTGTATCAACCATGGTGATTGTCCACGCCAAGCCCACGATTGACCCCTAAATGCGGGCATGTATGATGGCGCAAGGGGAGCCTTTGAGTATCATGCAAGCGTGGTATCCAATCCCAGGAGATGGTGAAGACAGTCGGGGGGACGGCGACGGCTTCGCATGGGAGACGAGCGGCGTGTGCAGCGGGTCCATGCGAAGACGCTAGGAACGACACGAGCAGCGCACGGTAGAAGACATCCCTGGGCCACCCATGCCACCCCAAAAGACACCACAGAGAACCCATCAAGCGATAAACCCGCCGAGTCGACGAGAAAAACACAACCTACAGATGAGTCAATCGAAAGTGATACATACGATAGGGCTGGAGAGATCATGTTGAGCAGTGATGGGACCACTAGTAAAGCACTACATGTATTCGCACCCAAAATATTCGGTCGCTAGGGGAGCCAGCGTCAAGTTTCCGTCTGGTATAAACGCTCTACGCTCTTCGCCACACAGCCCCTCTATCTATACACTGAAGAAGAAGAACAAAAAGGTTGTAACGAATATTTTGGCCGATAACATTTGCGATGGGACAGATAACGATACGCCGTGTGTTATCATTTTAAGAAATGAATTAAGCGCGTGACTTGGACGTGGCACGATCGCTTATTGATATACTGCGACATAATTGATCACCCACTTGGCATCTAAAGGGCGGCTTGAGCAAAAGTGTGCAGCACAAGAGAGCACCCCACTCACCGACAAAGTTGTTCGCATCCGCGATTATTTCAGAACACGTCCCAGGGCAGCCGGAGTTGCCATAAGCGGCTCCAGCCCAACCGCCACAGAGAGTCGTATCGATGATCATCGAGTGCTGGTAGAAGTTGTCGGCAATGTCACACGTCGCAGCACTCCAAAAGCCTGCTGGCAGACCCCAATTGGAAGGTGTGGGCGATTGATTGGTGATATCCCAGGGAATGTTTGCGCGGGCAAAGTGCCACATCGACATACCATACGACGCGTCCCACAGGAACGCATAGACACCTCCCCCAGCATTGTTGAACCCGTAACCAAAGGAAGTAGGATCGTTGTCATCGATACCACACCCAGCATCGGCATCCTGCGTGCTATAGCAATTTGCGCCAAGCAACTGACCAGTGAACGCTCCCTGGTTGGACGCGTCGATGCTGCATGGATTCGATGTCCCGCTGTGCAGCGTCATCTGATTGTGCTGCTGATCATTGACGCCCTCTATGATATCGATTTCTCCTCCAGCAGGCCAGTTAGGTCCATTGGTCTGTAGTTGACAATGATTGAGTCAAACCGATCGGCCAATCGATACGTGAACGACGAACCCAGAAGCTGGGCCACGTGCCACAACCGACAGGCATCGCAGCTGCATCTATAATAAACAAACCACCCGTGTATGCATTGTTCGACGTAATGCGAACGCTGGTGATGAAATGGTTGTCGATTCGTAAACACACGGCCAAACGAACGCGGCGTCTTACGAATTGCGATTTCCACCAGGAGGGACATCACTCGTGGAGTCTACGGCAAGAACAATTGCGTTGTTGCCATCCACGTATGCGAGTCCCTGGTTCATCGCGTCCTGCATGCTCAGGTAATTGACATTGCCATTCGTAGGGTCTGAACCGGTAAAGAAGGACCACTCTCTAGGGAGAGTCAGATGGTGAGCAACATGATACATCAAGGGATACATGCGAGAAGAAATCGTTGCCCTGATACCAATCTTGAACGTTGTATGCCGCACTGCGAGGATCGACCTTATGATCGGAATTGGACGCAGTGCTATTGGCACCCGCCAGGGTGCTAAACGGAATGGCGGACAAGAGGGAAACGAAAAGAGCATACATCCCAAGTTGGGTTCGAGGGAGGGACGAGAGGACGGAGAATGGAATGGGGGATTTATATCGAGTTTATAGAACCGGGCTGATGCCAGTCGCCTGTGTGTCACCGGCGATGTCGCATATTAGTGCTGTATCACATGATGTATGCCACGCTTGTGCTGAGCGTTTCGCGTAGATTCCACTGTTAGGTGATCCTTTGTGTGTGGACGATGTAGAGCCTGTCGAAGTTGATTCTTGTCGTGCTCTGCCTGGCAGAGAGCTCGGACTGGACATGTGAGTATCAACAATCGATCGACCTGCCTGTCAACCGTTGTGAGGTCTACGATCAAATTTTAGCCAGGTTTAATCCCAGCGAAAACCGGGCATGGCATGGTGGGGAGCATGTCAACCCCCGTCACCTCGAACGCCCTATGGCAGGTGAAGGCACGGTGAATGGAGCCAAAATGAAGGTGTTTGTCCCCCCTCCAAAAACAGTGATGGTGAGGACGGGCTTTCACTTTGTGCAGACGCCTCGAGTGGAGATCCAGAGCGGGGAAGAACGACCGGTGGGGCCCGAGAGCGGACAGAGACGGAACGGCCAAAGCAATGAGATGGCGTTTCAGATCCGTGCTCGTTCGGGCATCTTTGCGGCTGCGAGCCAGCCGGTTCCAGATGCCATCGGAATTTCAAAGCGGAGTCTCCAAACGCGCGCGATTCTCCGACTCGGCTGGTCTTTCCGAGATCAGATCAGCCACATTCCCCTCCATGTGCATTACACCAACTTGAAACTCAGATGCCACCGAGCTCCAGTTGGATCTAACCCGGCCTCGGTCGTATGGTCCACTTTTCAGATGTTTACCGGCTATGCCTCCTTTGGTGGTACACGTGAACGTTTGGGCGCTGGTTCCTGTTCTGTCTGTCTGTCATCGGTGAACGTGAGGCCGATGAAACCAACCTGTTGCTGAGGAACCAACTATGTATCCTCGCTCTGACACCTTGTCCCGACAGCCTTGCGGAATTACACCTCGGTAGTGCCTTGCGAGCGTTGCCAAGGCAAGTTCCCGAACGGCATGTGCTCCGGGGATATGTGACCTGGCGCAGATAACCCGGTGAGCCCTTGAAGCAATCCGTGAAATCTACACGAAGCGCTCGAGTTAGCATAAACATGACATATCATCGACATCCGTTGCTAATATTGTGATGCTACCGATGACACCCAGGTGATGGTAACAGTGGCTTTATTGCCAAGGGTGTGTCCCGAACGGACGTGCTACCCACCCCACATCCCCCACAACCCCCCATGGCCGCAAATAACCATACGCACGATCCTCGGCTGCGGTTCCCTATCCACCGCACGAGAGCAACCCTGAACGCGGAACTTCTCCTCTCTTCTTAATCCTCATATCCGAAGCTCATTTGGGTACTTCGATGTGAACGAACCGTCGGCGGGAAAACCACGACGCTACAAGCTATCAAGTCGCGTTGGATGCACAAAGGATACAAATCGGCCTCCGCCTCGCAAGACGTATAAAACGATCAACCACTTTCCGCCAAACGATAAGTCGAACTGGCAATCCCCCAGGCCAGAACGGGAACATCGGCCGTGGGTATCAACTCGCCGCGGCCCTCTGTGGAAACCGTAGAGTCCCACAACACATCTTGGACGTCCCAGGGTGTGCACAAGCGCATTTTTTCCTCGGACCAGTCTCCTCGTCGAGGGGGTGTGCTGCTATAACGTTCGACCGGTCAGTTGATATAACCACTTGTCCCAAAAAAAAACACATGATCACCACTCGATCGGACATCCCCGATATAAAGGGTGCGAGAGAAAGACATGTACTACGGCTCATTTCGTATCCCGAAATGAGATGCGGAATGGAAACCTCAGACCTACACTTGCCAGTTCGGATGAATTACCCCCAAACTGTTCACCGGCGTCCACATCTTGCCAGCGGTAAGCGCTTCCCGAGCCGCCGGTGGGAGAGAGGACATGTTAGTTCCTGGACGTCGCAGGCACGGACCGTCGCCTAGATCTGTATGTATTACCGCCCTTGGTTCCGACGACATCCGTCGGTCGAGCTTTCCCACCTCCTGTTCTCGCTCGTTGAGAGGTTGATCTTCGACAGCCGCTTCGCCATCCACTGCGACGTCGGTTATTTTCCCGACCCGCCGGCGACGACGTAGTATTCTTGATTCTCGTTCGAAATTCTTTCGCGCAACCGTTGATCTAGGTCTGATCGGTCAAAGTTATGTCGAGCTGAATTCTCACTTGAGTGAGGATGTCTGCTCACATTCTCCCTGACTACGATGTACGTCAGGGGGTGTTAGGCATCTGGATCTCGTATTAGACGAAGAGCGGAGTCGGAGGCGAAGTGTGTAATAAACCTTGGAATGAATGACTGATGCCACACAGATGAATTCCGTCAGTCCCAAGAGCTTGGTCGATTTAATGGAGAGATGGCATGCATGCCCCAAGGCCGTGGAATTTAATCGGTCTCATGACCAAAAATTTAATTAATAAATAAATAAAATATTTTCGGTACAACATCGTGCATTCCCGACGGTCATCATCATATCATGGAATGAACTATATCCGAGGCCTCCTCCATCCAGAAAAAAACCTCTTCCCTTGCATGAAATAATCTCCGTCGTACTGCGCAGGAACATGAACCGTTTCTTCTTTGCTATCACGCAACTCTTCGTGGGCACCCGGCAACCTCGTGCAAACATGGCGTCGAGTGCCGACGCTTACTCTTTCAACGCACGCATTCCCCTGTCCTCTGTTCGCCGTTCGACGGGCACCCTTCCAGGCTTGCAGATCAAATTGTGGTAAATTGTGGGTCCACTCGGGGATATACATATACTGGGTGATTGGTCGGAGATATGAACACGCCTACCCAACCTGCGTTCTTTAATTCCGGCGAGCACCTCGCAACAAGACCCAGACAGACATTAAAAAAAAAAAGCAGCAGATTCTATCGTACAGATCAAGCGCACTCATTTCTCCGAGCAATCACTAAAAATCGCGTCATGAGTCGGCGGTTCAACGACCGATGAATAAACGTACCGTAATGACCGTAGGTTCG
Organism: Crocinoboletus aff. laetissimus; assembly: GCA_038089315.1. Lineage (NCBI taxonomy): Eukaryota > Fungi > Basidiomycota > Agaricomycetes > Boletales > Boletaceae > Crocinoboletus > Crocinoboletus aff. laetissimus. Next base: position 2,721 of record JBBPKQ010000179.1, on the reverse strand, counting down.
TCCCGTTCCAAGTACTCCTTGAGCTTCGTGATCTCCAATGCCACTTCGATGAGACCTTTGAGACCCTCTGAAGTGTCCCTGCTTAACTCCTTCTCCCCCGCATCCGGTCCGACGTATCGCTCGATGTACATCCTGACAGTCGCGCCTGCGCTGCCAGTACCGCTAAGCCGGAACACCACTCTCGACCCGTCATCGAACAACACGACCTGACCCTGGTTCGCGCTGACGCTCTTGTCTATGGGATCCGTGTACGAAAAGTTCGAGACAGAGGCGATCCTATAATCCTGTCCCGTGCTCTTCGAGCGGTGGGTCGTATTTGCGAACGAGGAGGTCTTGATGGCGTCATTCAGACGGGCAACGAGCTTGTTTGCACCTTCCGAGGAAACTTCTTCATAATCATAGCGACTGAAGAACGACCGGCCGTAGACGGCGTAGTGCTTCTGGAGAAGTTCGTTGATGCCAATGAGCTTGTTGGGAGACTCCTTGTTGGCGGCAGCAAGGATGTTCAGCCATGCTTCCGGTCCAGACGTAAGCTACCGCTGAAATACAGGACACTCACACCTACCGACAATCGCCCACAGTCCGTCTTTTTCACGGATGTGGTCTGAGCCTGTCCCAAAAGATTCCTCTCCGCAAATAGAGAGGCGTCCGGCGTCCATCAAATTCCCGAAGAACTTCCAGCCTGTGAACGAATCGGTAATTAAAGCGAGTATATATGCCAGTTAAATGACCTACCAGTGGGCACCTCGAAATATTCGAGTCCCTTTTTCTGTGCAACAAGATCGATGGCCTTACTGGTCGGCATGCTACGCGCCAGACCTTTCACACCTCCGTTCTTGAAGTAAGGGATGATGTCCGCCCAGTCCGCGATTATAGCGACGGAATCTGACGGGGTGACGAACGCGCCCTTGCCGTAGATCATGTTTCTGTCGCCATCGCCATCACTCGCAGCACCAAATTGAATATTATTTCGGTCCACAACCTCGACAAGCGAACGGGCGTAAGTCAGGTTCGGGTCGGGATGTCCTCCACCAAAGTCCGGCAACGGGACGCTGTTCTGGATTGCAGATTCGGGGAGACCCAGCTGCTCGATAAAAATGGCACGGGCATATGGACCGGTAACACCATGGAGACCGTCGAACAAGACGCGGAAGGACTCTGCGTTGTTCTGGAGGAACTCTTGGATGAGCGTAAAGTCAAAGATCTCCTTTAATAAGATGACGTAATCTGCAACGGAGTCGATAATCTGCACTTGCGAGGGTCCGTAGGTCGTCTCGCCGATCTCTGAGAGATTGACCTAGCGTGCGTTATGTACCGGATACGATGGTCGCAGCGGGGCTAAACGACGTACGGGTGCATTCTCGATAACCTTGTATTTCACAATCGTCTTCGTGACTTCGTAAATCTTGTTTGTCACGCTCTCGGGTGCAGGTCCACCGTTGGACACGTTGTATTTGATTCCAAAGTCATTCTCGGGACCACCGGGGTTGTGGCTCGCCGTTAGGAGGATACCGCCGTCTGCCTTGTACTTCCGGATCACGTTGGACGCGGCGGGGGTGGACAGGATCGAGTCCTTGCCGACGATGAACTTTTGCACGCCGTTGGCGGAACCGATCTTGAGGATGGTCTGGACGGTCTCTAGGGAGAAGTAACGACCGTCGCCGCCGATAACGAGCGTTGCATCCTGCGCGTTAATCGAATCGAAGATGGACTGGATGAAGTTTTCGGTGTAGTTCTACAAGAGAGAGGACTTGAGCGTGGGCGACCTCTCAAGCGGAACACGTCGATCGCGTACGGGTTGTTGGAATACCTTGACCCTGTGTCCCGTTCAATCAGACGGATTTGAGAGAGGATCACTGCTGGGCACAGACCTCTTCCTCAGCCCCGACGTGCCAGGTTTCTGACCTTCAAAAGGTTTGGTGGGTATTTCCTTGACCTGATGAGCCATCGGAGTAAGACGAAACGCAGATGGCTGTCGAAAATCCACCCGCTCGAGTACTTTTGTGCTCCAATCACACGTGACGGGTCCCCGTCCGTACCCGCGACTTTAAATATTGCTATTGCTATTTTGTATGACCCGGGTACCTTATCTACAGTTTCCCCCTTTCACCGCCTTGCGTGTCCTCGCCGAATGTCTCCGTGAACGCTTTCGCCAAGTACGGTATCATATCCTGGGTGACCAGCCCACGGCCCTCTTTCTGAAACGCCTTCCTGCTGCTCGTGCGCGTAACGATGCTCCCACCAGTCGCGGCAAGGATAGGGAGTCTCGACACCGGAAGTGTGCGGTCCCTATCGGCAATATGTCAGGGTCGCCGCCAACACCGTGCAGCGCTTAACGCACCCGTAAGCCCCTTCCTCGTAGCATTTGCCCCACGCCAACATCGCGCCCACACACCCGCTCAGCACGTCCCCCTGTCCCCCACAACGCTTCAGCCCGCCCTCGACATCCACCACCACCACCTCCACCAGTTTCTCCTTCTCTTCCCCCTCCTCTATTTGGATCCCACTCACACCCAGATCCGCCGCTTCCCCCGTCGTATCGCTCGCAATCACATCCTTGGCCCCCTTCTCCAATACGACCACACCCCCAAGCTACTGGTTCCCCAGTCTAATCAACTTTGATACTCTCCATCAATCCCATAGGGTTGGCCCTAGCATACGCTCACTAGTGGTGCACCCGACGCCTGATACCGACATCCCTCGATTGACTCCAGTCGGCTC
>JBBPKQ010000176.1:0-10785 GCA_038089315.1 Crocinoboletus aff. laetissimus | reverse complement strand
GTAGGTCCAGGTGGAAGCGGGCTGGAGCGTCTCGAATGCAACAACTGTTTGACGATATAAATTCCTGCTCCGAGGAAGCAGACGTCGAGGATGGATATTTTCCAGGACATGAGCGAGGACGGGGTGCTGGAGGGTGGTGGGTAGAAGATAGTGGGAAGCCTCAGCTGGGGCCTCAAGTAAAGCTCTCGAGTAACGTTACATTTTGCGGAGGGCTTGGATCCGAAATAAGTTACGCGACTGCCTTCGCGGTTGAAAGGACCAAAGAGGCATTGTCTCACACTGCTTTTAGTTGGGATGTAAGTTCCAGGGAATGTTGTCGACCTTGAGACGGCGATAGTCCGTCGATCAGCACATGAACAAGTTCGGGTTATGTGACCGAACCACTGACGTTGTTCGCAACTTGCAATGAAAAAGAAAACACCTGGGTCAGTGCCAACGACACAAGCATGTTTTCATAGGATATAGTCTCAAGTTCATCATCATCTTGTCTAGTTTGGTGGCTAAGAGGGACAAGCCGCCTCCTTCATGTCTCTGGTCCGACTCGGACGAGTAGCCTTTGGAGTACGCTGCAACAACCGTTCATACGATAGCGGGTTGAACTTGGTATCCGGGAATTGGTATCCAGTCGGAAACCCACGCGCGATGCACTCCCTGTTCTTCAAGTTAGACAGTGACCTGGAGCGACTTGAAGGGAGATGGTTAAGTACCGCCCTTTACGAAGTTCAGAGTCGACGTCGCGGATGGTACAAACATGACCACGTCACTCTTACCTCTCCGAGGCCCATGCCACCATAGACAACTCATCGGACCTCCCGCTGAGAACAGACACGAGCAGTCCGTCGGACGCACGCCAACACCATGATCGTCTCGAAACAGCTACTGTATTTTCAAGGCATTGAGGTCGCAGGAGACTGTTGAAAATGTGGCTGGGATGATACTTGTGCTCTTAGCCGATCGACCGGACAGAGTCGCTCCGGCCACTCATTCACTTGTATTCATACTTCTCTACGAAAACACTTATTTGACTTTGTGGAAACAAGACGTCTTGTCCGGGAAATGAACCATGGGGGAAATACAACACTCTTGAAAGGCCGCCGAGCACAGTATGTAGCAGCAAAGAAAAAAAAAATGCGGATGAAAGCCAAACATGGCTTAGCCACACAACAATGCCTCGGCTTTTGGAGACCTAGCGGAGATGCGGCACCTGAACGGCTTCAAACGGCTAGAGGTTTTCGAAAAACTGGTGTGACCGGAAGAGGCAACGGGCATCACGAAAAAAACACTCACCAAACTGTCCCCGAGATGATCTCAGCATTTGGGGTGAGCTCGACGCCGTCGACAATGTCCTTTGAAATCTCGAGTACAGAGAGAGACATGGCAACCGAGATGAAGAGAGACGCTTCCGCGAGGCGATAACCTAACAGAGAAGTGAGTGTGTTAGTCGATCAATGCATATCGTCCTTTTGTTCGGGTCCGAACGAAGACTCTTACCTGGGCACATCCTTGCATGGGAGAAATGGTTAGCTCACCCGATCATACATGCATCACGATACAACCTACCTCCTTCCGAATCCAAAGCAGACTATGTGAGGGTCAGGCTGCGGCGCCTCACCGAGGAACCGTTCAGGGCGAAATACGCGAGGATCAGGATAAATCGACTCGTCAAGGAGGACAGCCCTGTACGTTTCGATAGGGATGACTATATTCATGCACTTACGTATGCACGGAGGTCAGCAACATACTCACCACGCATTTCCGATGATGTGCGACCCTTTGGGAATAAGAAACCCTTCGTAATAAATGTCTTTCGATGCGACGTGAGCGATCGCTTTCATTTATTAGACTTGGACGGCACACGTCAGAGGATGCAGAATCCATACCTAGCGGTGTAATAGAGTACCACCGAAGGACTTCCTTCCAGACTGCATTGGTGTATGGAAGGGAGTCACGGTCGTTGAAACAGGGTAATCTCGCGCTGCCCACTACCGCATCCAGTTCTGCCTGTGCCTTTGTTTGAACTTCGGGAAATAGAACCATTGCGAGAAAGAAGGCATGTATGGCAGAGGCGGTCTGTAGACGAGGCTCATCAGCGCATGTGGATTTCCCGGATCAGACGATGTACCGTATCCGTTCCGCCTGTGAAAGAACATCAAGAGGAGATTGAGCCTACGGTGGATTAACCATACCAAGATATATGTTCGCGGAAGTCCACATTATCATGTCTTCCTCCTCTGGGCTCACCCCCCCTTCCAAGAGCGTGGACGAAAAGGACGGAATATGTGTACCCGCCGCCTAGCCCGTAGTAAGATGCAATGCGTTTGACGAAGAGACTACAACGAAGCTACCATTCTCTGCACGACGTATTTGTGAGGTCGCAGAACCGATTCCGTCAACATATGACACTGTTTCTTTGCATTTTGGAGGAACCCCGTGCCAGGGAACCATTCTGGGAGGTATCGTACTATGGATCACTTGAACATGTATTCACGACGAAAGGGGCTTGTGTCCAGGCTTACAAGCAGGGATAGAGTCAACCAGGAATGCACCGGGAGTCGTAACCAGTGAAAACGTGCCCATGACTTCGTCCACCAGTCTGACAAGTGGATCTTCCCCCTCTTGGATGGTGTACCCGTAACTCAACTTGAGAGTGATGGCGCCAGTAGTGCTAACGGTGGTGGGCAATGACGAGCCATAATGTGTATGCGATCAATGCACTTACGAGCGTATATGATTGACCAGATGATCAGGTCGCCGCAATACATTGCGCAAGAACCGTCGGGTCTCTTCCTCTTCAATCGAGTGGAATACTGCAATACTATTCCTCGTTCCAAATAATCGATGGAAAAATTTGCGAGACTGGCGGAACCGATCATCACAATTCATGAAGGCTATTCCCTTACTCCACCCGATCAAGTCGCTCGCCATAGTCAGGTAAGGCCTATCTGAACACTTGATGCTCTGTTTCTCGAGCACCGCCGAGATGGCCTTGTACGAGTTCAGAATGACGTAGCGCGTCCCAAAAACATTAATGGACGAAACATCCCCTTAAGAATAATGAGAATGGCTTGTGAGACGATGAGGAACAAGTGCGTGCCATATTTTCTACCCAACGCTGCGAAATCCTCCCAACTTTTCTCTGACGATATTTGGAAGGGGCTACCGATCACTGGCCACCCGGTAGGTCCAGGTGGAAGCGGGCTGGAGCGTCTCGAACGCAACAATTGTTTGACGATATAAATTCCTGCTCCGAGGAAGCAGACGTCGAGTAAGGATATTTTCCAGGACATGAGCGAGGACGGAGTGCTGGAGGATGGTGGGTAGAAGATAGTGGGAAACCTCAGCTGGGGCCTCGGTTTATATAAAGTTTCCTGGATCCAAATAAGTGACGCGACTGCTTTCCCTGTCGAAAGGACGCATCGCAAAGAGGCATCGTCTCATTACTTCTGATCTGAGAACTACAGATCGGATCCGAGTCCCAGGAAAATTTGTCGGCCTTGAGACAGCGATACCGAATCGATGAGCACATGAACAAGTTCAAGTTATGTGACCGAACCACCGACGTTATTCGCAGCTTGTAACGAAACGGGAAGCCCGAGTGGAGCTGGCGGTTAGCCATAATTTATGGAAGCGTTTCATGCCTAAGAATCGCTTGCTTGGATAATAATAATGCTAGATAGTCTTCTGGAACAAGTAGCCGGGCCGCTTTCCCGGCTGAAAGGAAATGGAGAAGCGTTGGAAGGCAAAGTAAATTGGGAGGTTTCCAGTTCAGGGTGAACAATGAATGGGCCTGCTGACTCGGGAATAAAGCTTTTGCAGAAGGTGCCATACGAATCGGACGAGGAAAGCTGCAGGTTTGGAGCATGGAACCGATCACCGTCCAAACATTCGATGGGGTGTTTAGAAAGAGTGTGCACCTATCCACCTTGAAGCGACAGTGAAGCTGATTGCTCGGAAAAGGACAAGAGTGTCAATGACAAGTACATTTTCATTGATAACGGTTCAAGTTCCGGGAGAGGACAGTCCCTTCTTCAGCTTCCTGAATCCCGAGATATTCTCCAGTCGTAACGGTTTGGTCCGGGTCAAGCGCGGCAGTCGCCGTTCATAGCCAGCGGGAGGTAGGAGAAAATCAACTTGAAAGTTTGTTCACCAATCTTCTGTCCCGCCGCAGCCGGCAGTGCCAGTGCATACTGAACGTTCGGAGCCGATGTCGCGAAGCCTCTCGAGTGATGGTACTAACACGACTGGCACTGCACCCTCTTCCGAATCATCCCAACACTCTCCCTCGTTCGGTTATGCTACAGACAATCACCCCCCACCGAACGCAGACGCCAGGCCATCCAACACCACCGATCACCCCAACGCCATCCCATCCTACCTGCACCAGATCAGCTACTCCGTCGACGACGACCCATTCAGCGGAAAACGTCGGCCCATCACGACGAGGAGCCCGTCGGACGAGCGCCAACACCTCGTAGATGCATGTGTCGACTATGTCTTCAACTCGCTCCCTATCCATCTTCTCCGTATCGCCGACATGACGATCGTCACCCGGAACGAGATCTGGGACGCGGAACGGTCACGAATAGAAACCATTTCGGACGGAGAACTGAAGGAGTTGCAGTACGAGTATTCGAAAGCGCTCGCGTGGCATTGGACTGGGTTTCTCGAACGGAGCTGGTGCGAGGTCAGTTCACCGTTTTCAAACCAAACGCGTGCAATGTGTGTGTTGATCAAACGAATCATCCTACCGTTGGACGCTCGACAAGGAATACGCCAAAGACCTGTTCAAATTCGCAATCTTCTCTCACAGATGGGGTGATCGCGAGCCGCTCTTTCATGAAATGACCTCCAAAGTCCATCCGAGTCCCTTCCAGAGCGGTCCGGGATACGAAAAACTACGCCACCTCTGCGAGAAGGCGCAGACCGACTTCTCCTGTCGGTACGTCTGGTCCGACACGTGTTGCATCAACAAGGAGAGCAGCTCAGAGCTCGAGGAAGCGATTCGTTCCATGTACCGGTGGTACAGCCTCGCCCACGTCTGTATCGTGCACCTCGGACGGTCGTTGACCATCGACGATTTCGATCAAGACCCGTGGTTCACGAGAGGATGGACGCTACAGGAACTCTTAGCACCCAACGCGATACGGTTCTACGGCAAAGACTGGAACCCAATCATCTTCCCACAAGCACACGGGCACACGACGCGCGGCGATAAAGACGACGAGGCGATCACGAGCGCCATCACGCGCGTGACGGGCATTACAGAACACTACCTTCAGCACTTTCATCCATCGTGCGAGCTCGTCGCACACGTCATGGCGTGGTCCGCCAAGCGCAAAACCACGCGGATCGAGGACAGGGCTTACTCCCTCCTCGGTCTCTTCAACATCAGCATACCGATCGCATACGGCGAGGGACACAAAGCGTTCTACCGCCTCATGGTCGCTCTCGCCAACGAATGTCACACGCCTTCCTTCTTCGCCTGGGCGGGCCGCCACTCAGATTCCTCCATCGCCCTCCCCTCCTCTCCCGAATGCTACGCGCGAGTCGAGCTGGGCGCCCGGGACGTCTCGGAGTGGGGCGGAGGGGGGGACACGGGTCATCCGTCGTACGAGGTCACCAAACTCGGGGTGGTGATCAAGCTCGTCGTGTTTCGCGTCCACCGTCGGTTTACCCTGAGCGGCGGCTTCCACGTCGGTACCACGTGGCATTTCGATGGAGATGAAGACGTCCCCTTTCAACCATTCAGCGTGCGGGCTGGTACGGGTGCTGTTCTCCCGCCTCACGTAATCACCGTGGAAGAGGACCATCACCAGTACGTGCTGGGGATCGTCAACTTTGCGTGCCCCGAGCCGGACAGCCTTGGAGAGTTGGCGTGTGGAAGAAAGTACTTTGGGGTGTTGATGATGAAAGCGAGATGGGGTTGGCAGAAGCTGAGCACGGATCTCGTCATCTCGTTGGATTGCGGCATGGATCTGAGGAAACCGGTGGAGAACGTTCTCCTCTTGCATACTATCATGGATTCTACACCAATTTGACCTGGCTGCGGAGCAAAATTTCCAGCTAAACCTTTAATCCACCCCTCGTAAAATGTCCCTCTGTCCAAGGGGTTGAGAATGGACGGAAGTATCACTCCTATACGCATATTCATTCAAAAAATCGTAGTCCCACAACTATTCGAGCTCCTCGACTAATGGCAGTGGCACATTCTCCACTGTTCCCACACAGGGAAAGGAAAAAAAAAGGTGCAAGTAAATTGAATGGGAGAACCATACAAACAAACGAATGGAGGGGTGTCCGAGCTCGCGCCAAGCACACACTCCAATAATGTTAAGAAGATATCCAAGAAAGTCATCCAGTCCTTCGTGGTAACATATAGATGTCGATGGGCAACAGTCCTACGACGGATTCCTCTGGTTAGTCATGCAGCGTAAGATATAGTAAACTCTAAGCGAGGAGTAAAGCTGAGGGTATGATATAGACCGCACGGTAAGCTTGAGGTAAAATTGGAAGGTATCGCGAGAACGAAGCGGAGGTGAAGATGAGAAGCGGACAGCACCACCGTGATGGTGGCCACGACTGCGGAAAGGCAAAGGGAAGGAAGGAAGATAACGACGGAGACTAGTCCCAGTCAATAGTTAAACCGCCGGGTCCAGGGCCAGCGACCCCAATGCCTCTGTCGGCTTCACGTTTGAGCCATTTAAAAGCCCGTTTGTCATCCTTAAGATACGGTTCTAGTCTCTCAAGACACTTCTTGTTATGGTCCTGTGAAAACGGGAATGGAGTAAGTCACTCGCTCTACAGGTGGGTCGCCGACCAAGTACCTTCAGCCATTGCTTCTCCTCTTTGGTAAGCATGTTTTCTTTCACCATCCGAGTTTGGATAGGTACACAGGTAAGGCGTTCAAAGCCGAGCCAGATATCACCGCTGAACTCCCCTTTGGTCTACATTTTACCCCCATCAACACGTTGTGGCAGCGGTGATAAAGAGGGAGCCAACTTACTTTCACGCGTCTAACGGCCAAAGCAGACTCGATACGCATACCCCATTTGCCCTCGAGGTCTGATGTGGAAGCCGCCGTCAGGAAAGGACATTGAGTAATCTATTAAATGGGGAACGCACAAAATCCGGGTTCATTGGTAATTACGTGGCCGAGTTCGAGAGGAACGCTGCTAGAGAAGCCATGCGGCCCCTCGTGGACGTTCAAGAACGAGCCAAAGCCATGGCCCGTGCCATGCTGTGGATAACTTTAGATAGTGCTAGGAAACACGAGGACATACATACGAGGTAGTTGAGACCATCTTTCCACAGGGCACGGCGGGCAAGAACATCCAGTTGGAGGCCTGTCGTTCCTTCGGGAAAAACGGCACTATCGATGGCGATCTGGGGTAAAAATAAGTGTGGGCCATGGGGAATGATGAGGCGCCGTTGACGTACATGTCCTTGCAGCACGCGGGTATAAGCCTCGGATTGATCCTGTGACGGACGACCAAAATGAACGGTGCGGGTCGTATCACAAGTGCCATCTCTATACTGAGCACCAGAGTCGCTGAGGTGATAAAAGCCCCATAAATGTCAAGATATTACCAGCAACCTTAAGCACCTACTTCAAGTAAGGCGTCTGTCGATCAATCATTCTTGCAGTCGATTTAGACGGGGAATAGTGTGGTAGAGCTACACAGGGTATTCAGAACAATACAGGACAGTATTACCAGACGAATCGCTTACCCGCGTTAGGCCCGCTAGCAGAGATATTTTCGTACGCGAGGCCCCAATAATGCTTGTTCTGCCTCCTGAACTCTGTGAGACGCCACGCAGCTTCCCATTCTGTGATATCGTAGCCTTGATAGATCTTATGTTCCAGCCAGGCGAGCCATTTAACCTGGGGGATGGTGTGAGAACGATGAAATGGGTGAAAGATTCATAGGACGCACGTAGGCAGCTCCATCACGTAGATATGCACGTCGCAAGCCGTCTAACTCCACTTCATTCTTGACAGCCTTCATGTTGTCAACAGGGGAAGGTACGATGGTGTAGCGGAAGTGAGTTAGCATAAGTGAGATGGCGTAGGATGTCTCAGGGCAAAGGAGCAGTTTGCCTTCACCCCATTCCCTTCGTCGGAGGAATGGCCAGATATCATTGTACTCCCTTCTCTCTACCTTGAGAGCGCGCAGGTAGTCTTTGGTGTTGTCAATGAGCTTGACATCATCGAGGAAGAGGATGATCCTGTCGGGAGAAATGAACAGGTAGGCATAGAAGAGAGGGTTGAAAGGGATATCGGATCCTCGCAGGTTCAATAGGTAGGCTAACAAGAACCGTCAGCATGGTACCACTCTGGGTCATCTACATACCAATGCTCGACAGTGAAGTAATTAGAGTTCCAACATGCATCTGTGATGCCGTTGGTGGTGACTTGGAATATGTCGGCACAGCCGGCGGCTGTGCTCGAATCCATTGTCGTACTTCGGAAAGCTTGGACGACGCTTCCCGGCCTGTGAAATCTAAGGATTGGAGAAAAATTGGGTCCTTCGAGCGCAGAGGTTTGTCCTTCCAACTAAGGTCGACGAAATTCTGAGGTGGAAAAACCAACTTGGAACCTTTCTTGTTAAGTTTGGCAATCAGTTGCGTTGCCTTTTCATGCGAGACCATCCTCGCGTCGATACCAATCTTGGAGTCTCTAACGCGGTCCTACAACACAACTTCAGAACGCCTATCAGATTCCATTCCGCAAACTGCTTACCACCAGCCATTCGATCCAGTCCTTCGGTGCATTAACACCACCTGCCGGGATTATATACCAGTTGGGATCCAGCTCTTCGCGTGCTTGCAACCAGTATCGAGAATCGGTGACAAGATAAGCTGCTGTCTTAGAAACAATGGCTTGACCAGCACTGCCAGAGAATCTGTGTGTCGTATAAGGTGACGGCGAACAGTACCGGACCAAATGATATATTCACCCAGAAACCCATTCTCTGCGTTTATCGCTCGGGGCAACGTATTCGGATTGATGGGGATCTTCAGTAGGAATGACGCTAGACATGGGGAACGCATAAGGTGACAAGCAGCGAAACGGAATCGACTGCTTACTAGTAATCCAGACCGTCTTTCAACATCAGTTTGCGGATCTGCTCGAGCCTGTCGGACGTATCCACACGATCCTTGATCGATGCTACTTCAGCCATTTTGCGCTCCAAAGGGGGCCCGACGAGGGTACTGGATGAATCATTGGAGAAAAAGGCAGGACGTTTACTACCACTGGACCCGGAGGAGGTGCGAGTAGGGGAATTATACTGCGGAGGAGATCGCTCTGAGTTGACAGAGGGGCTCCTCTCCAAGAGTTCTCGCTCCCTCTCCTTTACCTTGCCAATACCCCACCCATAACCCCATTTCGCAGATTTCTTGGAATCGACCCTAACCAAGCTTGGTTTGGTGGGGGACAGTTGAGAGAGCTTGGAGTTATTATTGGGAAGTGCAGGGACATCATAAGCCTCTGAGTCTGTGTCGAACTCGAGTTTATCCGGGTCGGAGAGTGTGTGTGCCGTTGAATACGATCCTGAGCGAATGAGACGACCAGACGGATGTGAGCGATTAGAACTGTGACTTTCAGAACGGTGGGAACGATGGGAGTGGTTGGAGCGATGATCGGAATTGTTAGATACTGTCTCAGACTTTTCCGAGTCGGTGCGGATGAGCGGACTCGCTTCTCTGAACCTGGGCTTGTTGGAGAAGGGGAAGCACATCGGCGGGGGAGGTGGGGGCGGGGGTGGCGGGGGCGGGGCCATGTTGGGAACGTAGGGATGCGGTTGGAAGTGAAGAGCCCTAGTTGGCTCGGGAAGGAGAGCTTGGGATCACACGAGGCCACTGGCCATGCAGCGCAGGGTCGGAGTAAAATTGACCTCGACGGGGGGTGTCATAGTGTGGGAACTGCTGACAAACATAACCTATAACTGGTGGGCTCAAAGGCCTGTCCGCAGCGTTCCCGTGTGATCCTGATCCGCTGTACTAATGAAACGGTCACCGTGCCGTTTGGGTCCGCTCCATCTTCATAAATAGGAAAGTCCAGACGAGGCTGACAAGCGAATGCGAAGATAAACCACCAAAAGGGTTCGTTGCACGTGTATCCCGATTAGATGAAACCCGCGCCTCATACCACGGCGGTGAGGGTGTACTCGTGTACTCGTGACCAGAACATGGGAACGTTTCATGGAGGGTTCCGTCAGACAGATCCGGCACGAAAACACGAGGCAAACAATGACTGCCGTCAATGGAAGTTGGTGGCACTGACCTTGGAGATATTCCCATTCGTGGAACGCGTGCACAGTGTGAAAGTGGCGCTACTATCCAGGATCCGAGATGTAAGGCACGCGGACTGGAACCAACAGGGCGAGGATGAAATGCAAGCCTACATTGGCCATAGGCAGCACGAGAGCAAAACTTTACCAAGATAATAGGGGTCATGTCAGAAATGGCAGGTACATGAAGTACACAAACCCCTAAGGCCAGCAGGCCATCAATGAGTGATCAGGAAGAGTGTCTTCATGGACCATAGGGTCATGATAATGAAGGGCGGAACATAGTGCTGACCAGAGTCAATTGAGGGATGTTAGGAATTAGGCATTGGGAGCACTACTATGTGAGAAGGTGTGAAATGGGTTGAGTGAGGACACGCATCTAGACGGAATGGTCTCAGTCGTGTGCGGGACAACGGACTAAATATATATATATATACCTAGATGGAATGGTCTAAGTACATGGTAAGTATGTTATGGGTATCATCAAGTACTT
>JBBPKQ010000170.1:0-17342 GCA_038089315.1 Crocinoboletus aff. laetissimus | reverse complement strand
AGGGTCTACACATAAATTATCTGAAAAGTGGCTGGGCCCCTATCAGGTGGTTAAAATGATTGGAGATAATGCGGTAGAGCTTCAGCTCCCCAAATCAATGAGAATTCACCCCATTGTTAATATATTACGGGTAAAACTGTACAAAGAACGCCTCCCTGGCCAAGTAACTTATAAACCATCTCACGCCCTTGTCACTGAAGAAGGTTTCAAAGAATACAAAGTGGAATACATAGCAGATTTACAGCTTAAAGGATCAAAGCTCGAGTATCTCGTTCAGTGGAAAGGATACCCTGAAGAAGAGAGAACTTGGAAACCAGTAGCGAATCTAGCTAATGCCAAAGAAGCAATGAAGGACTTTCATACAACTAAACCAAATGCACCATGAAAACTGTGAATGGTACAAATGGACTTTTCAAACCTTTTCAAACCATAGAGGGGATAGTGTTATAGATGCCCCTTGTAATAGTTTTAGTTCAGTTTTCCTTTCATAGTAGAACTACACTTTCCTGATTACGTGACTGTGGAAGAGGCTTAGTCATCTAGTCACATGACTCCTGCATGTGACCCTGGGAAACTCTTTCCTTTTCTAGATGAAATCTTCTGGAATGTTCTCGGATTTTTCCGGAACATGTTTATTTAATCTCTGTCTTGGCTAGAACGTTCTAGACCACTGACATCATTATGACATAGTACTTAGTAAGCTATGTGCACAGACCATGTAGTCAATAGGTACAAACATTGTAACAGTATAAATACAGGTGAATCAATGCCCAAAGACTCCAGTCTAGTCTTTGTGGCATTCCCCCATTGATTGCTCATTATAGCCAGTTTAAGAGGTAGTAGCCAGGAGTTAAATCCTTGGTTGCACTTTAGGATCTATGCCAAAAGAAACGGCATCCCTACATTAAAACTGGACAGACCAATTCCAGTTTATAACATAGACAGCACCAAGAACTCAGCTGGAATGATTACAGATACAGCCGAAATAATAGTTGACTACCAAGGACATAGGGAAAAGTTAACAACAGAGATAACGGATCTAGGATCCAATGACATGCTCTTAGGATATACTTGGCTGGAGAAACACAACTCTGAAATTGACTGGCAAACAGGATCAGTCAAATTCACACGATGCCCCCACACTTGTTACCTTTTGAGTGAAAGATTGGTATTTCTAAGGGTTCTAGAAGAGAAAGAACTCAATGACATGCCATACATTTACTGAACTCTGAAACAGTTAATAAGAACCACGAAAAAGAAGGAGTTGACCCTGGAAGAAATGGTCCCATCAGAATATCACGAATACTTACACATATTTTTTAAGAAGGCTTTAGAACACATGCCTGAAAGAAAACCATGGGACCACACAATAGAACTCAAACCAGGGTTCAAATCAAGAAAAGGAAAGATCTATTCCATGTCCCCAACAGAGCTTAAGGTGGTCAAAGATTTCATTGATGACCAACTCAGAAAAGGATATATTTGATCCTCCAAATCTTCCCAAACTTCCCCTGTATTCTTTATACTGAAAAAGGATGGCAAAAAATGGATGGTTCAGGACTACCGCTGGTTGAATGAGTGGACAATTAAAAACAACTATCCACTTCTTCTTATATCCCAATTAATAGATTGACTTAAGGGATCTAAGATGTTTACTAAGATGGACTTATGTTGGGGTTACAACAACGTAAGAATGAAAGAAGGAGATGAGTGGAAAGTGGCCTTCGTTACACATCAAGGCGCTTATGAACTGTTGATTATGTACTTCGGCCAATGCAATTTCCCTGCCACCTTCCAACATATAATGAACAACACCTTCGCAGATATGAACTACTGCATAATAGTTTACATCGACAACATTCTAATCTTCACCAAAATGGATGATGAGGAAGAACACAACCGCATAGTTCAAAAGGTACTATAGCAGTTAAAGGAAAATGACCTATTTCTCAAACCAGAGAAATGCACATTTAAGGTTGACAGAGTAGAGATACTCAGGATGATTGTTACCTCCGAGGGAATTGAAATGGAAAAAGGCAAGGTCCAAGCCATTCTAGACTGGCCGGCTCCCACCAACGTAAAGGGAGTCAGAGCATTTTTAGGACTAGCCAATTTCTATAGACACTTCATCAAGAACTTCTCAATAGACGCTCGTCCCTTGAATAACCTTCTCAAAAAGGACATAAAATGGGAATGGTCAGACAAACAAGAATCCTCTTTCAGAAAGCTTAAGGAGCACTTCACTATCACACCAGTGCTAGCTTACCCAGAAGACAAAGCTCAATATCACTTAGAATACAATGCTTCAGACTTCGCAACAGGAGCAGTCCTCTCACTAGAGAAAGATGGGAAATGGTACCCTGTGTTGCAGATTCAATCCTGCAACCTAGTGGTCACATGACCTACGAGTTATGTCTATATGTGGAACCCCAGGCTAGGGTTACACATTTGGACTTGGCTATGTCCCTTAGCTAAGGACCTTTCCTTTACTTAAGCTTCTCATGCTACTTATGTACATGATCGCCAATACATCTCACCAGATATAAATACTTCCCACATGACGTCATGGCTTACTGATGAGACTCCCATGTTACTCATTCCATCAGTCAGCATACTCACACGATACGTCATACCCTATATACCAGGGTACAGGACTAGTATTTAGGCTCTACTCTAACCTCCACATCATACCTATAAGTAGCACTAAGGTCCATAGAATGTCCCTTAGTTTAGATCATTGTTATACACCCTACCCTTCCTATCCACTGATACGCAAGTGTACCAGGTGACCTTCATTGGTCATCAAACCCTGGGCTGGCTTAACATAAGCCTCTAACGAGAGTATGCCCCCCAATTGATATTGTTGTTGAGGTTGTTGGGCACGCTACCTTAACTCTACAGTTAAGCCTGCTTCACCCCATGGCATTCTCTTCACACAGCATGATGCCAGAGCAATGTAACTACACAATTGCCGATAAGGAGATGCTAGCTATCATGCAAGCACTAAAACAATGGCAATACTATCTAGAAAAAACCTTTGAAATCTGGACAGATCATGCCAACTTCTAGTATTTCATGAAAGGACAGGATCCCAATTGATGATAAGCAAGATGGGTGCAATATCTTATGCGCTTTGACTATGTTTTAGTCAAGAAGTGTTACAAATACACCCTAGTAACACTTTGTTTATCAATTTTCCCATGCTCTTCAAATCACATGACTGTAAGAACCTAGTCACATAATCAATGTCATGTGACCACGGGAAACTATTTCCTTTTTCAGATAGAATGTTCTAGAACATTCCCAGATCTTTCCAGACCTCATTGTTTTAATTACCGAAGTCTAGAACGGACTAGACCCACGATGTCATAGTGATGTCATACTTAGTCAGCTGCATGCATAGACCATGTAGTCAATAAGTACAAACATCCTGTACACTATTTAAACCCTTGAATCAACACCCAAAGACTCTAGTCTAGTCTTTGTGGCTTTCCTCCAAAGTTCATTCTCATCTCAAAAGCTAGTGTTAGAGGTAGTAGCCAGGTGTTAAAACCTTGGTTGCACTTCAAGAAGCCTGGTGCTTCAATGGGAAAAGCTGACGCCCTCAGCCGACGCAAAGATCATGTGATCGGTATAGACCTTGACAACAAGGGCATCACCATGATTGTTACAGACATACACTTTTTCACCAATTTTCGCACTCTCTTCCCATGCTTTCAAGGTCACATGATCCTGGAAAAGTTACATTAGCAAGTTACCTGACTTTTGTCACGTGACCACGGGAACTTATTTCCTTTTTTGGATAGAATGTTCTGGAACATTCTCGGATCTTTCCGGGCCTCGTACCTTTCATTTCTGTCGGTTTGGAAGAGTCTGGACTATGATATCACCATGACATCACTACTTAGTAAGCTACTTGCATGGACCATGTAGTATATAAGTACAAACATCATGTAAGGTATATAAACCCTTGAATCGACACCCAAAGACTCTAGTCTAGTCTTTGTGGCTTTCCCCTCAAAATCTTACTAGTCTCTATTTGAGCCAAGTTCTGTGGAGTGGTTGCTAGAGTCATTATTTGATTCTGAGTAGCGCTTCAATGATCCCCAAGGAACGAGTGAGATCCCTAGTCCACATTATGGGTGTAGAAGAAAAACTCCTAGATTGGATAAAGGAGGCACTTAAGGACTCTGATGAGCTCGCATGGAAAATAGATGAATCTGGTCTTGTCTATCAAAACACCAAAATATATATCCCTGATGATGGCAGCCTCTGACAAGATATCGTTAATCTATACCAAGACTTGACAGTAGCTGGTCATGGCAGTACAGAGAAAATGCTCGAGTTGATCTTGCGTTATTTACCCAAAGGTCCCTGGCAGGACATCACAGCTGATTTTATCACGGATCTCCCTGAGAGTAACGGCTATACAAGCATACTCATGGTAGTAGACCGTTTCTCAAAAGAAGTTGTATTTATTTCAACAACAAAGAACATTACAGCCCTGGGAATGGCCAAATTATATAGGAATAATGTTTGGAAAACACATGGACTCCCACGCTCGCTTATTTCAGATCGAGATCCCCAGTTCGCGTCACAAGTGATATGCGATCTCTCCAAGATGCTCAAAATTGAGCTAAAGATGTCCACACCATTTCACCTCCAAACAAATGGTCAGACGGAAAGAGTTGACCACAACCTCCAACAATATTCAAGGCTCTTCACTGCAGAGAAGCAGAATGAATGGGCAGAATGGCTAGCACTGGCACAGTTTAATTATAACAACAGAGTTCACTCGGCAACTGGCAAAGTGCCATTTCAGGTTATGAGAACTTATGAACCACACATGGGAATCGAACCCACAAATTCAAAGGCAGTAGCAGCTGAGGAATTTACTACAGACTTTGCTCACATGCTAGAGCAAGTCAAGGGAAATCTTACGAAAGCGCAAGAGCAGATGAAAGCTCAGAGTGACAAGAAGAGATTCCACACCCCTATCTATACTCCCGATGACAAGGTATGGCTATCAACTGAGAACCTAAACCTTAGAGGGAAGAACCATAAATTATCCGAGAGGTGGCTTGGCCCATATCAAGTCAAGAAAATGATTGGCGAGAATGTGGTCAAGCTTCGTCTCCCCAGCTCAATGAAAATCCACCCAGTAGTAAATATCTCACAGGTAAAACCGTATAAGGAAAGGCTTGCAGGGCAACCTATTTATAAACCCAGCCCAGTTATTGTGTCCAAAGATGGTCATGAAGAATATGAGGTCGAAAAAGTTATTGACTCCTGCCTGAAAGGTATTCACAGCTCGAGTTTCTAGTCCACTGGAAAGGATACCAGAGGAAGATAGAACTTGGGAACCTGAAGGAAATCTTAAATCTGCAAAGGATGTAGTAAAGGACTTTTATTATAAGAAACCAGAAGCACCAAAACGGTCATGAATGGTCCAAACAGACTTTCATACCTTATTTAAAGAGTATGAAAATTTCACAAACCCTAAGCCAATCTGGAATCACCTGGAAGTTGATTTCTAGAAGGGGAGTAGTGTTACAGACATACACTTTTTCACCCATTTTTCGCACTCTTTTCCCACACTTCCAAGGTCACATGACCCTGGGAAAGTTACATCATCAAGTCACCTGACCTTTGTCATGTGATCATGGGAACTTACTTACTTTTTTGGATAGAATGTTCTCGGATCTTTCCGGACCTCGTGCCTTTTATTATGTATCATCAATCTAAAAGGGTCTGGACTATGATATCACCATGACATCACTACTTAGTAAGCTACTTGCATGGACCATGTAGTAAACAAGTACAAACTCATATAAGGTATATAAATCCTTGAATCAACACCCAAAGACTCTAGTCTAGTCTTTGAGGCTTTCCCCTCTAAATCTACTAAGCTCTATCTAAGTCAAATCAAGTGGAGTGGTTGCTAGAGTCCTTATTGGATTCTGAGTAGTGCTTCATATAGTGAGCAAAGAACGCCCCAAAGACCTCAGTCTAGTCTTTGTGGCTTTCCCCAAAGTATACTCTCTTCATAAGCTAGTCCTAGAGGTAGTAGCCAGGTGATAATACCTTGGTTGCGCTTCAAATCCTAAAAAGGCTCTGACTCCTTTTTTGTTCTTTGGGGTGGGCCAATCTAAGATTCTGGTGACTTCTTCTTTCTCCATTTTGATCCCCTCTGTGGACACAATCATTCCCAAGAATTCCACCTCTTTGACTGAAGCACAACCAAGGTATGAACCTGGCTACTACCTCTCATACTAGCTTATGAAGAGAGTATACTTTGGGGAAAGCCACAAAGACTAGACTGAGGTCTTTGGGGCGCTCTTTACACACTATATATACTGTACATGATGTTTGTACTTATTGACTACCTGGTCCATGCTCAGTAGCTTAGTAAGTATGATGTCATCATGATATCATGGGTCTAGTCCATTCTAGACTTCGGTAATTAAATAAACGAGGCCCGGGAGGATCCTGGTTGAGTCTGTAATGTTCTGTCCATAAAAGGAAATGTATTCCCACGGTCACGTGTTTTGAGGGTCATGTGACTTATGTAATCGGTTCCTGCGGTCACATGATCTGAAAAAGCGTGGGAAAATTGTCGAATGAAGCGTTACTAGGAGGCATCTGTAACATTGACCTTAAAGGTGCACTTTTCTGGTTTTATGTAGAGATTATTTTCATGAAGGCATCATAGAACTTCCAATATGATGCAATTGTGTTCCTTTTCATCATCCATTTTAGCGAATACCATGATATCATTGATGTAGACAATGATGCAGTAGAGCATATTGTCGTAAATGTTGTTTATCATGTGTTGAAAGGTAGCAGGGGAGTTACATTGTCTGAAATACATTACCAGGGGTTTGAAGGCTCCCCTGTGTGTAACAAAGGCTGCTTTCCATTTGCCTTCTTCTTTCATTCAGACATTGTTACATCCCCAATATAGATCCATTTTGGTAAACAATTTTGCCCCTTTCAATCAGTTGATGAGTTGAGAGATTAGGGGGAGTGGATAATTGTTCATAACTGTCCACTCATTCAGCCATCTATAATCTTGTACCATTTATTTCTTTCTGTCTTTCTTTGGAATGAAGAACACCAGTGAGGTTTGAAGAGATCTTGATGAATGAATGTATCCTTTTCTCATTTGATTGTCTATGAAATCATCTACCTCTTTTAATTTTTGAGGGGACATTTGGTACAGTTTTCCCTTTCTCAGCTTAGAACCTTTTTTAGATTGATAGTGTGATCCCATGGCTTTCATTCAGGCATTTGCTCTGAGGCCTTTTTTGAGAATGTGTCAAGAAATTCATGATACTCCTTAGGTACCATTTCCTCTGGTGTCAAATCCTTCTTTTCCACAGATCTAACCATCCTTTTGATGGCGTGGTAAACATATGGAGTAGAGTGTATTTCCCATTCTTCTAGGATTCATAACCAAGCTGATTTATCCTGTAAGACTCAGCAAGAGTGCGGGCATCTCATAAAGTGAACTGAACCTGTTTGCCAGTCTATCTCCAGATTATGCTTCTCTTGAAGTGCAACCAAGGTTTTAACACCTGGCTACTACCTCTCAAACTAGCTTATGATATGAGGATAACTTTGGGGGAAAGCCACAAAGACTAGACTAGAGTCTTTGGGTGTTGATTCAGAGGTTTATATACTGTACAGGATGTTTGTACTTATTGACTACATGGTCTGTGCACATAGCTGACTAAGTATGACATCACTATGACATCATGGGTCTAGTCCATTCTAGACTTCGGTAATTAAAACAATGAGATCCGAAAAGATCTGGGAATGTTCCAGAACATTCTATCTGAAAAAAAAAATAGTTTCCTGTGGTCACATGACATTGATCATATGACTAGGTTCTCACAGTCACATGATTTGAAGAGTGTGGGAAAATTGGTAAATGAAGCATTACTAGGGTGCGTTTGTAATACTACCCCCTCTATGGTCGTTGACGTCTAGTTGACATCATATCGATCTTGCTTTGGTGAAATTTTCATAAGATTTAAATAAATATGAGAAATCTGTCTGTACCATTTGCAGTTTTTGTGGTGTGTTTGGCTTCAACATGTGAAAGTCCATTATAGCCTCTTTGGCATTCACAAGATTTGCCACTGGTTCCCAAGTTCTGTCCTCTTCCTGGTATCCTTTTCAGTGAATGAGGTACTCTAGCTTGTTTCCCTTAAGCCATGAATCTGCGATAAAATCGACTTTGTATTCCTCGTGACCTTCTTCAGTAACAAGGGCATGGGATGGTTTATAAGTTACTTGTCCCAATAGTTGTTTCTTGTAGGGTTTAACTTAAGACACATTTATGACGGGGTGGATTTTCATTGAATTGGGGAGCCATAACTCAACTGCATTTTCTCTGATCATCCTTTTGACTTCATAGGGGCCCAGCCACCTTTTTGATAATTTAAGGTTCTGCCCTCTAAGATTTAGATTCTTCATTGATAATCAAACCTTGTCATCAGGTGAATAAATAGGTGCTTTGGAGTGCTTCTTATTGGCTTGCTTCTTCATCTGATCTTGCGTCTTCCTTAGCGAATTGCATGTTTGCTCAAGCGTTTGAGCTATATCGTTGGCAAATTGTTGGGCTGCTGGTGCCTTAGCCATTATGGGTTCTATTCCCATGTGGGGTTGGTATGTAAGTGTGATTTGGAAGGGCACTTTCTGCTACAAACCAAGATTGGTGATGTTACAGACGCTCATCTTTCACACCGTTTTCCCGCGCTTTTCAACATCATGTGACCGTGAGAAGATTAGTCATCAATCCATATGACCAACATCACGTGACCCTGGGAAACTCTTTCCTTTTTCATATAGAACATTCTGGAATGTTCCCGGATCTTTCCGAAACACGTTTATTTAATCTCCGTTGATCCAGAACGTTCTAGGCCATGACATCATGATGACATAGTACTTAGTAAGCTACAGTGCACAGACCAAGTAGTAAACACGTACAAACATCATGTAAAGTATATAAACCCTTGAACGAACGCCCCAAAGACTCTAGTCTAGTCTTTGAGGCTTGTCCCCATATCTTTCTAGTCTCTATCCAGGTCGACGTTGAGTGGAGTGGTTGCCAGGGTCTTTATTAGATTCTGGGTAGCGCTTCAGGTGACCGTAGAGTCACAGAGAGGGGTTTGTGATAGGGGTCACTTATAACCCTAACCCTAAGGATTGTATGCTACTACAGGTAGCAGGAGGGAGTTAGCTCGTAATAACTCAGGTGAACCATACATAGGTTCAGATGGTTTGCAGAAGGGTTTGAAGACCTGGGAGTCTTGTCATTGTCGTTGTTGTCAATGAAGAAATGTCATTGTTGTGTCAAGAGTGAAGGGATCCATTGATCTCACTTTCGAGGTAAGACTTGATAATAACTAAACTAGGGAACATTCTATGCTACCTAGTGCTACTTATAGGTAAGGAAGTCAGAGTAGAGCAGAGACTAAATAGTGGGTACCCTCAACCCATGGGAATGGTATCAGTCAGCTATGACGTAGTGTGAGAGATACTGTTACCAATCATGATGTAACGTGGGAAGAGGATCAGTAAGCCAGGTATGTAAGGGGGCCAACTGATCAGAGTCGTGTAAGTAATATTCGCTCAAGGGATGTGAAGGGAGATCTAATCATAGATCTATCATAGATCTATCGTAAGGAAGTAGCGTGTGAAGAGATAGATAAAAGAGGACTTAGCTAACGGGTTGGCTAAGATCTGGATAGGGAACCATATCTTAGGGGTACATATCTGGAAGGAGGATAGGGTCCCAAATAAGGAAAAGAACTCATAGGATCACGTGATCCGAGTTGCGAGATATGCATCTGCAACACTTTCCCTGTGGCCAAGTGTACTTGGTTGTTGTATGTGAATTGGGCTATTGCGAGCCATTCTGCCCAGTCTTTTTGCCTTTTGGCTGTGAAGATCCTTAAATACTGTTGCAGTTCGTGATTAACACATTCTGTCTGACCATCCATTTGTGGATGGAATGCTGTTAAGAGCTTCAACTCTATCTTTAGCATTGCCGAGAGATCGCACATCACCTGTGATGCGAATTGAGGACCTCAATCGGATACTATTGACAAAGGAACTCCATGAAGCTTCCATACGTTATCTTGGTATAACTTAGTGGTTCCTAGCAATATAATGTCCTTTGTCATGGGAATGAAGACTGCCTCTTTCGAGAATCGATCGACAATTATAAGTATGGCTGTATACCCATTGCTTTTGGGTAAGTCCGTGATGAAGTCCGCAAATATGTCTTTCCATGGTCCTTTGAGGAGGTTTCATTCTAGCACATCTTTCACATCTAGAACAGTAGTCGGTGATCTGTAAATGGGACCCTTCCCACACATAGTAGCAGGAGATTAACTCCAGGGTTTTCTCGGTGCCTCCATGGCCAGCAACCGTAGAATCGTGGTATAAATTAATGATATCTAGGCAGAGGTTGCCAATGTCAGGGATAAATATTTTCTTATTTCTATAAACGAGTCCATTCTTGTCTATCTCCGATGCAAGCTCTAAAGAGTCCTTAGTGGCCTCCTTTATCCTTTCTAGGACGGCCTCTTTCATACCCATAACCTTGACCAGGTTCCTGATCCGATCTATGGGGAGCATAACGACATTTTTATTGTCTTCGCTTATTCCAATCGTGTGATCTTCGTATCGGCTAAGTGCATCTGCCTTTCCCATGAAAGCTCCTGGCTTCTTAATTAAGACGTAATTAAATCTGGTGAGATATTGGGCCCATCTGGCCTGTCGTCTATTCAGATTTTGACTTGTCATGAAATACTGGAGATTAGTGTGGTCGCTCCAGATTTTGAATTGTTTTGCACCTTCTAGATGGTGGCACCATTGTTTCAAAGAGAGTATGATGGCGAGCATTTCCTTGTTAGCAATTGTATAATTTCGTTGCTCAGGTGTCATGCTGTGGGAAGCATACGTGATGGGTCGCCAGTGTCCTTCCGTCTCGATGGAGAGGACCGCTCTGGTTGCAAAATCCAATGCGTCACATTCTAATCTGTATTGGGCATCGTCTTGCAGATACGCTAACACTGGTGCAGTGATAAAAGCCCTTTTTAACATATCAAATCCTTGTTGTTCCTTGGTTGTCCATTCCCATGGAGTATCTTTCTTTAGCAGGCAATTGAGAGGGAGAGTTATTTCAGAAAAGTTATCGATAAATTGCCGATAGAAGTTGGTGAGGCCTAGGAACACTCTGACCCCCTTGATGCTTTTGGGTGCAGGCCATTTCATGATTCCTTTGACTTTTTCTTGATCCATTTTTACTTCCTTGGTGGAAACTATCATCCCTAGAAATTCCACCTGCTTAACTTTGAAAGTGCACTTTTCTGGCTTAATGTACAAATCGTTTTCTCGCAACTGTCATAGAACTTCCAATATGATGCGGTCGTGTTTCTTTTCATCATCTGTTTTTGTAAATACCATGACGTCGTTGATGTAGACAATCACACAGTACAGCATGTCATCATAGATGTTGTTCATCATGTGTCGGAAAGTGGTTGGTGAATTGCACTGGCCAAAGTACATTACTAGGGGTTTGAACACACCCCTGTGTGTGACGAATGCTGCTTTTCATTCGTCTCCTTCCTTCATTCTGATGTTGTTGTAACCCACCAAAAAGGATCTCCTCTGGGACTGGTCCCCAAAATGCCAGGATGCATTCGAACACCTCAAACGACTCTTCCTTTCCAAACCCGTCCTACACATGCCTAACCCCTCCCAACCCTTCGCCATCGCCACCGATGCTTCAAAATTTGCCTCCGAAGCAATTCTTCTTCAGACTGACACCAATGGAGACTGACACCCCTGTTCTTACCTCTCCCAATCATTCTCCCCAGCAGAACGGAACTATGATGTCTACGACCGAGAACTCCTCGCAGTCATTAGGGCACTGAAAGTGTGGCGACACTACCTTCATGGATCACCTTTCCCCATCCAGGCCTTCACCGACCATAAAAACCTCACGTACTTCCGTTCCCCTAGATCACTCAACCAGCAACAAGCTAGGTGGCTACTTGACCTAGCCGATTTTGACCTTAAAATGATCCATGTACCCGGGTCTCTTCTCTCCAGCCCTGATGCCCTCTCCCGTCGCCCAGATAAACTCCCCCTTGACGCTGATGACAACACTGGAGTCACCCTCCTTCCACCATCTCTCTTCGTCAATGTCATTGATGCTGCTCTCTACAACCGCATCTCTTCAGCTTCTAAAGCTGACCCCCTTGTCCTCCAAGCTCTTCAGTCCATGGATGGAGAAATTCCCCCTGCCTTCCGCTCCCGCCTCTCTAACTGGCAGATCACCGAAGGTGTCCTCACCTATCAGGGACGAACCTACATTCCTCCTGATGATTCCCTTCGCAAATCCATACTCCAACGATGCCACGATCACGAAACAGCTGGACACCCCGGCTATCTCAAAACCCGCCAACTCGTTGCCTCAGAATTTTGGTGGCCAGGACTAGCCACCTACGTTCGCAAATATGTTGAAGGATGCAGTGCTTGCCAACAAAACAAAACCAACACCCACCTGACCACCCCACCCCTCACACCTATTAAATCCCTTGCAACTCGCCCGTTCCAACAAATATCCTGTGACCTCATCACCGGCCTCCCGGAATCTTCTGGCTTCGACACTCTTTTGGTTGTAGTCGACCATGGGCTTACTAAGGGGGTGATCCTCTGCCCTACCAAGAACTCAATCACTGCTGAAGGAATTGCCGGTCTTTTCTTCCACAAAGTCTTTCTCAGGTTCGGTCTTTTCAACAAAGTTATATCTGACCGAGGACCCCAATTCGCATCCTCCTTCGCCAAAGAACTTGGACGATTACTTCACTACGACCTGTCCTTGTCAACCGCCTACCACCCCAAATCTGATGGCGAAACAGAACGGGTCAACCAAGAGATTGAAACCTACCTTCAGATCTTTTGTGGAAATCACCCCACCTCATGGGCAGACTCTATTACCCATGCCGAATTCGCCCATAATCACCGCCCTCATTCCATCACCAACCAAACCCCATTCTACCTCATGATGGGATATGAACCACATGCCCTGCCTTCTATCCCCACCTCATCCCCATTACCCGCAGTCGAAAACCGCATCAAAGCCCTTTCTGCTGCCAGAGATGAAGCCCTCGCTGCTCACGAACTCGCTCAACAAACTATGACAGCGCGCAATCGACGACAATTCTCCCCATTCAAAGTAGGAGAAAAAGTCTGGCTGGAAGCTCGGAACCTCAAATGCTCTGTTACTAACCCAAAGTTCGCTCCCAAACGAGAAGGACCCTTCATAATCACCAAAGTCTTATCTCCCATCACATACCAACTCCGCCTCCCCTCCACCTGGAAGATCCACCCTGTTTTCCATGCCTCCCTCTTATCATCCTATCGCGAAAACCCCATCCACGGCCCGAACTTCCCATCACCACCACCTGACCTCATCCAAGGGGAAGAAGAATATGAAATAGAACGAATCTTATGACACCGCAGCCCCCCTAACAACCGCTTCTTCTTGATCCGATGGAGAGGATACTCCCCCGAAGAAGACTCGTGGGAACCCGAACAAAATCTAAAACATTCCAAGTCCGCCCTCTCCGATTATAAGAAACGACACCCCAAAGCGTTTTTCCCAACTTCTTGACAAACCTCCTCACTGGACTCAAACCACCACTACACTTCCTCATCAACTATGCCCTGCACCGACCACCCCAGTCTCTCCCCCCCCACCTTTCCCTCTCTTCTACCCACCTCTATTGTAGATTCCTCCCCGAATACCTTAGAAAATTCCCCCACTACCACTGATACCCCTGTTCTGGCTGTTGACGTTCCCCTCCATGCCCACCGTCTCCGTGACGACTTTCCTAACCACCAAGCCCTCAAACGCCTGGCCTCCAACCTTGTTGACCCCCACCTCGCCACCACCCTTGACGCCCACCTTGACATCGGGTTGGTCCTATTTTCTCTTTATAGAGCATTCATGGAGGTTTCACGCCTCAATATCATTGTGGGAGCACCCACCTCAGCCGACAGAGCTCTCCTCCGATCCGTTCAAAGCGCACTGAAAGGGGAGTTACTCACAGCACTCCACCAGCTAGGAATGGATGAATTCCTAGTTGACATTGACCGCTACCTTTTAGACATGCATCGCTTCCGACCCGATGAAAACCCAACTCCCTCCGCCTCTTCCTCCCCCTTATCCCCACATGAGGAGGCTATTCTCACCCGGGTAGATGCATTTTGGTCGGGAGGAGATGGCATCCTGCAGCTGGATTCGTCCCACCCTCGTTTTCGAGAGGCATGCTTCGCCTGTCGACGTCTAGGCCACAAACAGGTTCACTGTACCTTCTACCAATGCCCTTACTGCCTTCACTCTGCCCCTGGACATCCTCAAAAGCACTGCCCCGCTCGCTATCGCCCTGGCACCTCCCAGTCCTCTAGTGGAGGCCAATCATCTACATCCTCGTCCACCTCTCATCGACCGCGCCCTATTCCCCCTCCTCGTTGACAACACACTCTTCGTGCCCGTCTCACCTCCCCTCCTCCACGACCCACATCCCCAGATTATGGTAGCAACGTCTGGGATGACACCACATACGCCAACGTCACTGGCTCCCCTGGGCACTATGGCATGGACCTGTAAGATTCTTGTCAGTGACTTTGAATGTAGTATGGGGGTAATGTTACAATTCTTACCCTGTTTTTCTGTTTCGTTTCCCCTACTTCTTTTACTTGTACCTTCGCTGAACATGCTCTTTCTTCCGCAAACTCTTACCTTTACTTTTACCTTTGCTAAACATGCTCTTTCTTTCCACTTTAGTTATCGTTTCACACGGTTACCACTCTGACTCATTCAACCGAGTCATCGTTTCTTTCACCATAGTTACTATCTCACATAGTTACTATCTCTGACTCGCACAACCGAGTCACACCCCTTTTATCTTTCATCTTCTCACGCTCTGCCTATTTAAACCTCGTAGGTCTCACTTGTACTTCCCTAACTTCGACCTACTTGGCAATCTATCTGGTTCGCCTTGTCTCTCTGAAATCCTAAGGAAGTCCCTTAGCGATCACCTTGAAACCCCAGGATCCTTGAACCTCGGACCTCTCTAAGTCTTCGTCCTACTTCTGAGTGGACACTTTGCTCTCCCATTGAACCCCCTAAATCTATAAGTCCTTGTCCCATTTCTGAGTAGACGCTCCACTTGTTCCTTCTCCCCCTCGAACGACCAAGTCCTCGGTCAACTCTCAGGTTGATCGTAACATGGGTGCAGTAAAAGATCAAATTACGATACAAAGGATGCTTCATCATTGGCCCAAATACTACCTCTACCGGGCTTCATACAAATACACAATAAACGCCTCCCCAAATAACATTGGGGAGATACTCAGAAATCGTCTTGATGAAGAGCATGATATAGGAACTGCAGACATGGAAGTCAATTACAGGGAACAAACATTGGAGTTTCCCAAGGTTCAAATAAATGAAGAACCAATTGAACAGAGGCTAGAGTTCCTCTATGAATATCATCAAACCCCCATACCCGAGGATTTCGATCCAAACAATCTACCACCCGCCCCAGACACTTCGATAGATCAAGGACTTACACCAGAGTTTTTGGCACTCCACACTATGCTTTGGGAACCAGAACCCGAGAACCTAGGACCCTGAGGATTCTATGGGGTAAAGAAAGAAAAATCTGGATCCCTGGGAGCCAAGACAACCGGCCCCACTCATAGACTCAGAAATAGAGTCAGAAAATCCTACGACCCGAGATCAAGAATACTCGGAAGTAAGAAGTCTGTTTGAAGACCCCCCTCTCTGAAGCGGGCTTAACTGTAGAGTTAAGGGAGCGTGCCCAACAACCTCAACAACAACAATATCAATCGGGGAGCGTACTCGCGGGTGGCTTAGGTTAAGCCTGCCTAGGGTTTGACGACCGGTAAAGGTCACCTAGTACTCTTGTGTATCTTGAGGGATAGGAAGGGTGTGTAAGAATATATCAATGTACTAAACTAAGGGACATTCTATGGACCTTAGTGCTACTTATAGGTATGGTATCGTAGGTTAGAGCGGAGCCTAGATATGTAACCCTGTACCCTGGTTGGTGGGTATGACGTATCGTGAGAGAGCTGACTGATGATGATGAGTAACGTGAGAGTATCATCAGTAAGCATGACATCGTGTGGGAACGTATCTATATCCGGCGAGATGTCATCGGGGATAGGTAAGTAGCATGAGAAGCTTAAGTAAGGGAAAGGTCCTTAGCTAAGTGACTTAGCCAAGTCCTAATGCGTAACCCTAGCCTGGGGTTACACATATAGCTATAAACTCGCATGATCAGGTGACTAGCCTGGTTGCAGGATTGAATCCACAACACTCTCCCCATATATGACTCCACTCCCAGGCTCAAACCAAGGAGACCAAGGAATATCAAACCGATTCAGAAGATGAAATGACTACCCGTGAATTACAAGAGAGAATTGAGATCCTAGAGTGACTACTAAGGGCTCCTCGACCATCAAAAAAGGTAGAAATGGCTGCTGAACCCAGCCATTTCGATGGAGCATATAATAGGTTCAACAACTGGTGGACGAAGATGGCTGTCTACCTACAGGTTAACGAAGAAAGCTTCATAACTGACAAGGATAAAAACATAGCCATCTTAACAAGGATTGGCGCCAAAGATGGCAAAGATAACAATGGGGCTGGTGACTGGGCCCAAACACAGTTACAAGCACATATGTGAGAGGACAGCTGGCCCTCCATAGCAGAAATAGAAACCTAGCTCAAGGCACGCTTCCAACCAGGATCAAAAGCAGACATAGCGATGGCCCGCTTACATAGGCTAAAACAAGGAGTGAACCAAAGAGTTGAAGATTACCTTACACTCTGGACCTCCCTTTACGCGGAAGCAGACTGTGGAGATAAGATAGGAGTCTTCCTCTTGGAAGCAAACATGAAACCTGATCTTATACAGGTATCATACAAACAGAATCGCCAAAAGAAGACAGTATCTGAAACACTTGCCAATATCAAAGAAATTGGCAACACCATTGAATCCTACTTGATGAGGAATTACCAGGGATGTGTCTGGTCAAACAACACACAAGGACAAGCGACTAGGTCGCAAAAAAGACCCCAATGCCATGGAGGTCGACACGGTTAGGGCAACCGCGAAACAAACATGCTTCAACTGTGGCAAGGGCGACCACAGGGTGAAGGACTGCAAAAGTCCAAGGAAGCCTTGTAGTGAATGTTCCTTCTTGGGGGGAGGACATCGCTATAG
>JBBPKQ010000169.1:4092-17355 GCA_038089315.1 Crocinoboletus aff. laetissimus | reverse complement strand
TACCTCATTCTGCCTTGTGCTCAAACAGGAACCAGACAAGAACCATTTCTTCCTGGGCCATCCATCTCACCTGCTTTGAACTATTATCCAGGGCATTAATACTGGGCTGCTGGAAGTGATCCACCATGAGTTGTGAGAATTGCTTGAGTGCCTTGACAACCTGAAGTAGCTGGAGATGGATGTTGGCAACCTGAGCTGGCATGGTTTGTATGTAGTGAGCAGGAGCAAGGTTTGATGCACCATTCAATCTCCGTCTTCACGGCCAGCTGCAAGCCGAGCAAGACTGCCACAGGACAAACATGGACACTCCCACCTTTCAAGTAGTTAATACCGTTCTGGCTCTTACTCTTTGTAAGTAGCCGAGCGTCTACCCCGATTTGGGACTTTCAAGGTCCGTGAGAGGGCAAATTTATGCATCATGGCATTTTTGTGACCGCTCACCCTTTTGCATGCTTACTTACTCTCATACCATCTCCAGGATTATTCGTAAAAGTTAAGGCGGCCCCTCAAACGCCACCTGTACCTTCCGCTCTGCGCGCCCAGTCTGGGACCTGACAGGGGATACCGGACAAGCCATTTATCCACCAGGCCTGATACGTGAAACAAATGCCGAGGGCTACCTCTAGCGCCAGTATCGCGGGTCGGCCTGCCCTCCGTAGAAATCAGGTCGGTACTATCATCTCATAGACATCTTCGCCAAAGTGACCGTGCTCTCCTATAGGCCTGTCGCTCTTGTCGTAAGCGAAAGCTTGTATGTTGCAGCCATGTTGTGTCAGCCCTCAGAGAGTTGAGCAGTCTGAAAACAGAAATGTGATGCCGCTCGTCCTCATTGTGGCACCTGCATCAAGTCAGTCCTTTCCTTCTCAAAGGAGTACACTTATCTTTTTTCCAGACAGTGGCAATCTCTGATCAGCGTTCCCGCACCTCCCGGATATGCGTGAGCACTCCGGCTGGGTGGCGTTGCTTGGTACTCAAAGCTGGCCAGACATCCATCAGAACCACAATGTGTTTATGACCCAGTTGAAGGGTTAACACTTGCCCCAGACACAGATCCGATTGAAAAAATAAGGATGCTTGAAGAGGAAGTCTGTGCGCCCAGATCTACCCGGCTGAGCTGACCATGAAAGGCCTTACACGATTTTAGTGAAGCTCAAGATCCAGTTGCAAGAGCAGAGCAGTTTCGTGTCACTCACCCCTCTCAACCAAGCTTCTTATAGACCGAGCTCAGCTTCATCCTCGTCGGCTTCCAGTGGTCAAACACCCGCTACAGGGAGCAAATCCAAATCTTTGCCTCACGGTACTCAGAATATCTCGGCGTTGGCACTTCGACAGGACAGTCTAAGCCCGGAACCACAGGAAGTAACAGATCGAAGTTCTGCTGACGCTGTTCTGCAGCTCATCTACTCGGGATGGAATCCTGACCTCCCAGAGCCTCATATTCTCAATCACTAGTTTGTTCCGATCTTCTTTCCCCTTCCACGGAAGCAGCACTCACTCCACTCCATAGTATAGAGGTATTCTTTAAGTGTGACCCTTGCGGCCCACGGATCCTCCACCGTCCCTCTTTTTTATCTTCAATGCGCCTTCATCCTCGGGATCCTGCATTCCCACATTCTGCCATTCTGCATGCCATCGTAAAGTCTTTTCTTGCTCCATTTATTTTATTGACCCAAAGTCTAGTGTGCGTCAGCCTCTCGCTGGTCATCGCGCAATGTAGCGATGCTTCCTGATGGGTCCCACAGAGATGAGTTCGCTGAATATCACGCAAGCAAAACCCGGCAGTATATCGACAGAACAATGGCTACAGGAGAAGACATATTTCAAGTTGTTCAGGCTTGCATCCTCCTTTCCTGGTATTTCTATCAAGAGGGCCGATGGGTTGAAATCTGGATTTTTGCTGGCTTCCAAACCCGCGTTGCAGTGCCGTTACGTTTGAACTACCCGGGAACATTCTCTGCGCACGGGTGTGGCTCCCCAGGCGGATATTTGCCACCTCCAAAAGATTTTCGTGACCTTGAGACACGACGACGTGCTTGGTGGATGTCAGTAATATTTGACAGGATCGTCTCCGTTGGTGGCTGGATCCATGCAATTGACGAGCAAGATATCGGTACTGAGCTTCCTTTGCGGGGCGAAGACTTCGAAAGCGAAGTACTGAATACCTCCTCTGAGCATCCACCCGCTAATCCAGAGACTAGCAACTAATTCCAAGTAATCCTCAGGACATGAACTCGGAGGACATATGTACAACACATCTTCCTAGATATACAGATTCCTTCCTGCTTCTTATCAAGGCTGTCATGTTGTTCGGTCGCGTCACGGATTTCAATGTGCGGGGTAATCTGCGCTCTCCGACAGCACCAAGCAAGCACCAAGACCCTTTCGCGCTACCGGGATTTAGCGAGTTGGACAGTCTTGTCGATTATGCTTTCCTCGAGAACCTTCCCCACATATATAGATTCAATATTGGCGTGACAGACGTTTCGGGAAGCGCACAATGTGTCGACACCGACTTGTATATGGTTCACATAATTCCCCACGCGTAAGCCCAGATGCTGCTGCTCAGTCGACTTCGCTAAATGATATTAACAGGGCTACAATAACTCTTCACCACCCTTACATGGATCTCGACAACTTACAACGCGTCTCAACTAACCGGTGTATCAAAGCTGCGCAGGCAATACTCTCAGCTTATTTCATGCTTTCAGCGACTTCTCTTGACCTCACCCGACTACATCCATTCGTTACTGTATGAGCTATCTTCCTACCCTGAACTTCAACGTCTGATGTACGCAGATTTGCTGGTACCTTGCTGCAGCTGTCCGAGTCCAGGTTTGTAGACATTTCATAGAGATTGGTGATCACGCTAGGGAAGTTCAGGCTTGGGGGGAAATTAACGTGCTCCGGTGCGCTGATCACTCATTACAACATTTGTGCCCCCTGACATCCAAGCAGCGAGGCGATGCTGAATTATGGGGCAAGGTCTCCCATCGGGAGTAAGTCTTCATCGAATGATCGGTCCTACCTCTCACAGGTCCGACGCAGTTCGGCAAGAAAGGTTACTTCAAGGTCTTATGAAAGAGATTGTCAGCCTCACGACTCAGAAGAGTCCTCTAGAAGCCGGACTGCCCCTTTATCCATTCTCTCGCACTACTTTATTTGCTTCGCCGACTGTTCCTATCGACGATACACCTATGGCGCCTCTGCCTAATCCAAGCTCGTTGGGCCAATCTGATGGACTAGCGTACAGTAGCGCACGTGAGATGTACTCAGGATCGACTGTGTTTTCCACTGTCGCATCAGAATGAAGTGCTCTTTTCTCATTCGAATGACAGGCTGCATAGTACTCGCGTAACAGTAAGTAGCTTGACGTGAGTTTATTCACGGTCGCCACGAGACTGTCTTCCGCGTGTTTCGGCCTCGACCTTCAGCGGAGCATCGAACTTGACTTGCGCGGCTGTGCGCCCATCCACTTCGGTAGTGAAAGAGCTATCACGAGGTGGGTTGGAGTCCTGAGGGAGTCTACTGCGTTCATGGAGCTGTCGGATAGCGTCCCAGGACGAGTGGCCAGCATTGCGTGAGTTGGCAGCTCTAATCTCGTCCCACCTGGACCGGGGTCGGGCTGTATCTGACCCTGATACGTCACGGCCTACAAGCTGAATGTTTTGTCAACCATGACGGTAAAGGTAAGCTCACCAATATCGTCCTCACCCCGAACCCACCCCTCCTCAGGAACCATGCTCACATGACTTGTGTGATTGATGTCAGACCTGACATCCAGCTTCTTTGTGAGCATCTCATTGAATGCGAAGCCTATCTGTCCACTCCCACCAAGTCTCTCATCCACACGGTTTAGTGCTGTAATGAGCCCCTGGGGGTTCTCCAAAGAGTTTGCGAATCGGTAGTGAACCAAAAACTGCCTAAAAGTGCCATATGTCGACCCCACCAGGAAGGCAGCAATCGAGCCGAGACGGAGCCTCCACATGTTCCACTTCGGTCGAGCGAGGTAAGAACCATAGCTATACGCCGCCGTCGAGGCTCCTACGCCATACACTACCTGTGGAAATGTGATATCAACCGTAAGCGTGAATAGTACCTATTTGGAACCTACATGCCAACCCACACTGGGGCCGGGCAGGAACTTGGTCGCCAACTGGTAGTCGTGTGGGGATAGAACGTGTTCCTCCAGCTCAGGCCGCAAAAGTTCCGCTGTCCGTTGGCGAGTGGTAAATGTTTTGTGGAGCCATGCAATCGTGGTCAGGTAGGACATTGACTCGTGCTTGATGGCAATGGAATTAGTGGGAATGCACATTGTGCATGCACAAAAAAAGCCACCATTCCCGTACTCTATATAACCTTCAATTCAACCGCTGCGACGAGTGCTGCGTACACGACGATGAACACAGGTTGCTTGGACGAGCCCCCACCGCTGCCAGCGAAACATGACGGTCTAAGAAACGAGCAGACAGACCCTGCCCAGCCAATCGTACCATCCTCAGGTATCCCAACGAAAGCGCCCCGCTTCGCGATCGCCTCTCTGATTCCTATGTTAGGCCTCGACGTTCCTCTGTCCCCAGTATCACCATCCTCCCTGCCCGCTGCGGTGGATAAGACTTCGAAATATAGTCCATTGACCGATCTTATAGAGAGTGAGAAAGCATATGTCGAACTCCTTACTGGCATAATCCGAGTGCGTCTTACTTCACCCCATTCCGTGTTCTGCCTCATCCTTCGTTCCACAGAAAGTTGCAGCTGCTTGGTCACGATCAAACCTTCCCCCGCCAGAACTCGATGTCATGTTTCGAAGTGTGGAAGGGGTATACAAGACGAATCGCACGCTCTTGGCAGTGAGACCCCCATTCCACCCGGCCTCACTCCTGTTTCTCATTCTTCCTAGAAGCTCAAGGAGATCGGTGAAAGTCCATCTTCTCCTAAGGCCCTTGGTGATCTATTGATGCGCTGGGTAGGCATACACTTTGATCCCCAAGACCTGTACTTATAGTGTGAAAGATTGATGAATTAGAACAACCTTACATGACATACGCCGACAGATACTGTATTGGCTTCGATGATTGGGAGTTCGTCAAGTCAAATTCGAAGCTTCCTGCTATCTTGCAAGCCTTCTCAGTATCCAATCCTCCGCCACTTGCCTCGTCGCAGTCCACACGCTTGCTGAATCCCTCTCTTTGGACCCTCGACGCACTCTTTTTACTACCGAAGGGGCGCCTACGGTATTACAAGAAGCTTTACAGCAGATTGCTCAGAAGTACGACTCCTGGGAGAAGCGATCACCGGCTGCTAACAGGGGCCCTGGGAAAGTTGGATGCTCTTCTAGCAATTCTTGATGATAGAGCCAATAACGGGGTTGGCACCCCTGGACCAACACAACCGTCACACTCTGCCCGCGTAAATACCCGGGCGAATCTGACTACTCTGATTCCCACAGAACCATCTCTGAAAGAACTAGTGGAAAGTGACGCCTCACACTTAGGACAGTTTAGCATAGGTCCTGCAAGCACACCAACATCTATGCGGGGTAGTTTTTCCTCGAAAGAGTAAGCCTATCAATTTTACCACTTACTAGACTATTCAAATGTACCCCTAGCGAACGCCTTTCCCAAGAGATAGCATCTACATCAGTCAGCCAGGAATCCTCTCGAACCATGTCATCGCCCGTCCTTGATCTCGAGAGGCGCTTAACTACCGAGAACACACTCGACATATTTACAATGCAACCAAAGGTTCGTGGTGTGAGGCGCAACATCGCACCTTATTAACTTAGTTTTTTGTGTGTAGCAAATTCGACTACAAATAGCACCGCCGACCCTTCCTTACGCCCGCGAGCTACGTTTATCAGTAAAGGTGCTTGTACGATTTACCCCCAAGGCGACAGGAGTGGAGGTCGTCCATCGTCACGGATACATTTATATTCTGTCGGACCTGTTTCTTTTATGCAAGGAAATGTCCCGGGACGAAAGAGTTGCCAGAGGTGATGGTGGACAAGATATGCATCTGTGTTATCCTCCGCTTTCCGGCAAAGTTCTCAGCGTAACCGGGGTGCCTGGACAAGGTTGGTTGGGTTGCTCTTCCAAGTAACACTCCTCATTCTATCCATAGGAAATGCTTTGCAAGTCTCTATCATGCATAAAGAGACATTGATCATGGAAGCTGATTCCCAGCTCAAACGTGACCGAATTCTCAATGAATTTCAAGAGTGTATATCTTTTGCGAAAACGAGTAAGAGTTGCCCCGTACTTTGAGGGTCAGTTTTCACCTGTCAATCTAGCCTCAAGAGTCGTGCAAGAGCCTGTACCCCCCATATCTCCCATTGATAACACCCTTCGGTCACTAGCTATGCCCCACGAAATGTCGGGCAGTCCTTCGAGGGGGAGACCCGAACGAACCCTCAATCCTGGGTTACTTCCGCAATCCCAACCAGGCAACGCTCGGTCCAAGTGGACCGATGACACTATTTCTACAGCGGACAGGATTTTGACGGCTTCTTCTCCCAAGGAAAACAATGGTCTGCTAGTGATGTCTCTCCCAAAAACTCGCTCCGAGCAGCGAAAGGTTGCCCAACCTGAGACGATCCAACCACATGTAGCCAGCAGCCCCCCAAGTAGTCCTGCTTCACCAGGGAACGGCCAACGGGTGGCTACGTTGCACAACCCGGCCACAACATACCCCCCACGTGGATCTTCCGCAGGGTGCGCCACCAATAACCCACTTTCCTCGTTTGCACTAGGACAGACCGTCCCTCCCGTACGGAGTGCGAATCAATGGCAGTCACCTCCTTCTGTGATACCCGCCTCGGACCTTCCTGGGGACTCAGGTAGGGTGTATTCACCACCGGCTCCACAGGATCACCGGAAAAACTCAACTCTTAGACATCATGCTTCTGTACACTCGCTTCGTCAACAACCTCTAGGGCGTCAGCCTTCCTTGCATTCTCTTCCACATGGACTGAACCACCAGAACGCTATCCCTGCTCCTTATCCCCAACCGGATCCACACTCCCAAAATGTGCAGCCATTCTTTACACAACCACCCAGCCCTCCGGTAGCATTTCACCCAGTTGAACAATCTCCTCACAGGCTTCGGAAATCTCTATCGTCGCGATCACTTCATGCGCACTATCAACATAGCCAAAACTCATTGCCTCCGTTACCCTTAATGTCGAGACCCCTCCTTCCGTCGATGCAAATGGGATCGAGAACTAACTCAGTAGCGGAACCCTCGATATTAGATCCGAGCCCTCCCACGTCACCAGCGGAAGAACGCAGATCATTTGGGCCTGTACGCTCAGTAGTTACGGCGCAAATGAAGTGCAAGGTATTCCACCAGCAACAACACGCGCAATGGAAGTCGCTGGGTTCGGCAACCTTGACTCTCTATCGCCAGGAGCCCACAAATGTCAAGCAGCTTGTTGTGACAGGTAGCAAAGAGCGATCGATTCTCATTTCAACGATCATATTGACGGATGGAGTCGAAAGGGTGGGCAAAACTGGCGTGGCAATTGAGCTGAGTGATGCCAGGGGCGGACGGACAAGCGTCATTTACATGATTCAGCTACGGAATGAAGACTCTGCAAGCGAACTCTTCAAATCTTTGCTTGCGGGCTCTGACCGCACGGCATAAAGATCTGACAAGCTCAACCCGAGCCAGGACTTGCTCTCTTCTAGCTGGGATCGCTGTATGTTTGGGCTCTGATATTTTGTCACTTACCTTTCGTGCCTTTGATGGAAGATTTTGTGTACTCCAGATATCCTAACAGAGTGCGAATGTCCCAGCATCATTGTAACGGGGCAGGTAACGTCTCGAGCTGAGCACAAAGTGAAAAATGATCACTGCCACATATTCCAATCTGAGGCAATCCCCGCACAACATCTTCGGTGTGATGAGGTTGAAGGTAACCAGTCACACGCGTTCTGCTTCCAAGACCATCTAGAATGAAGATGTAGTCTGATGCTTCGTGAGCTACAGCAACCTCGACGAGTCTTTACGGGGCAGTTACCTAGAGTCGTCTTCCAGTAATGCGTAAAGCTAGTCCACATTGGCTCGCAAGCACCAACTTTATCCGTCGGTAAGAGGCTTCTGGCGCCGTATGTCGCAACATCGTTGCCCTGTAGTAAAGATGACCGTTGTCCCTCATCATATGCACTCCGCAAGTGGTGCCCGGTAAGAGTGGACAGCTCGGTGTCCGATAATAATCCGTCGGATGGTTTGGAGCCCCTCGAGTTTCGGATGGCCCAATCGGGATCAACCTCTTCCTCGCCGCCCCCTTCACCCGTTTCTATCGTGGTAGATATGGGCACGGTCGGGTCGATTGAAACGTGCACAACCCGAGACGCCTGGAGTTTTCCTCGTTGTTCAAGTGATAATGGTTCGCCAGCTAGCAAGAAATATGCGGGGTCATCAGGAGGGAAATTGAAGTCTGCTCGATCTTTGAGTTACAACAGAGTTACGGATTCATAGGCCCGGGAAGTTCTTACCTCCCGCTACGATACAAGGCCAATCGCAGAGTTGCCAGAACTCTTGGAATGCGATGACCTCACGAACTAGGAGGCTTGCCTGCCTATGACCGATTCTGGACTTGAACGCAAAAAAGCGAGAATCCAGGTAACCTACCTCGCTCTTTCGTAGGTATACCTGTGACAGATTCACGTCAGCAATATTGTTGAGGGGATTAGTCGTGCACAAACGCGGGATGCCAAAACAGGTGCGTCGTTGCGATAATGTAGCTTTGAGCCTCTGGTCTGGAACCTATACTTTGGAGCGCCACGATGTTTGCGATGTTCTTGGTCCGATGGCTTGAACCAATGCGTGCCTGCGTGCTTAGTTCAGGGGCGCTGTGCGCTTCCAATTTATCATACTCTATCGTGGCCTCGTGTGCGCTCCGGAACATGATGTTCTTGTACGCAATGAGACATCCATGGGGTTTGTCAACCCCACTCGCATAAGAGTAAGCATATCCAGCGAGATCGAGCACAGGAAGGAGCTCGTCCAGCCTGTCAACTTCCTGGGATTGATCTGATCGTGCCCAAGAAACGTTACCGGATTTCACGGACCTGCATACACAGGATATCGGCGTCATGAGAAAGTATCTCAGCATGAAGCATCGGTATCCTCTTATTTGCTTTACGGGCCTTGTCACTAGTTGGGAAGAGCTCCGAACCTGTAATTCATTGAGACATGATCGGAAAGATGCACATTAGCTCGACGCACGAACGAGACACTGAGCGAGCAGCTACAGAGATATACTTTAAGCGAATTGCAGACGGGTGCACAGGACGTAAGTACGGACGTTCCATGTCATGACCCTGATCATCGGGGTGTGAGGCTGACCCGGCGGGCTGAGTGATATCCATGGTCTCGAGAGGAAGAGGGGGACTGTCTGATCACTAGGCTTGGTCTGGTTTTCTCTCTTGATCCTCTTTTCGAGACGTTTGAGGCGTTTTTCTTCTGCCTGAGCGATTAGTTCTGGGGTGGGCTCATGACCCATGTTCGAGTGAAAGGAAGATGATGATGTAATCACAGGCTAACTACCAGCTGACTGCCGCTGCTTACACGGTCAATTCAGGGCTCGACTAGCATATGTTCAGGCTCTTCTCCACGGCCCGCCTTTCGACAAGGACCGCCCTTCGTCGTACGTTCTCCCCTCTGGACAGTGCCAACCTCCGTCATTCAAGTGTTTTCCCGCACACTCGGTCGAGGTCTCTCGCTTCCATGGCTCCATTTCAGGATCGTTCAGCCATCTCAGATGACGCCTTGACGTCGTCTTTTGGCAACTTTGACCTCATTCAACGTTTCCAACTAGATTATACCGATGTGGCCGTTTCAAAATGGCGGAGCCGTGTCAGCGGATTGACTCTTGTTCATCTAGACTACGAGGGTCTGTATCTCACTCTCATCTTTACTACACTTCTAAATTTGTTTCCAGCTCCACTCATCAATGGATACTTTGTTGTCGCAACTGAGAGTAAGCCACTTGGCTCCTCTCACAGACTTTCTCACTCCCTCAGTCTTCAATGACAGCGGTTGCCCGCACACCCTAGAACAGTGAGTTATTTGATTCAAACTTACGATTTCCGTTTCTGAGTCCGATTCGCCAGCCTGGTCTTCATGGGTTCGGAGAAGTTCCCGTACAAAGGCATTATAGACCAACTTGCTAACCGTGGTTTCTCCAATGGTACGAATGCTTGGACAGATAACGACCATACAGGCAAGTGATGTCGTCTTCTTGCCCCACCTTTTCTCACTCTACTCCCACGTAGCCTATACTGCTTCGACTGCTGGAGAACAGGGATTCCTTCAACTCTTGCCAATTTACCTTGATCACATACTGTATCCGACGATGTCTAAAGCTGCCTTCGTGACTGAGGTACAATCGGCTTACACTTCGGAAGCACTTATCTCATTGACTTCGCAGGTTCACCATATCAATGCGAAAGGCGAAGATGCTGGTGTAGTGTATAGCGAAATGCAGGGGCGCGAGAACTCTTCTGGCGATCTGATGGCTCTCCGGTCAGCACTGACCTGCCGATGTTTTTTCGTGCTTATATCTCCATTAGGTCTCAGCGTATCTTGTACCCTCTGACCAGTGCCTACCGTAGCGAGACTGGTGGTTTGATGGAAGCCCTGCGTGTTCTCACTGTAGAACAAAGTAAATTCTCCGTTCATCTACTTACGTTACCTTATACCCGCTTTACAGTTCGGCAGTACCATGGCACATATTATGTCCCTCATAACTTGTCCTTGATAGTCA
This sequence comes from Crocinoboletus aff. laetissimus, assembly GCA_038089315.1. Taxonomy (NCBI): domain Eukaryota; kingdom Fungi; phylum Basidiomycota; class Agaricomycetes; order Boletales; family Boletaceae; genus Crocinoboletus; species Crocinoboletus aff. laetissimus. The sequence goes on along the minus strand of JBBPKQ010000169.1, from coordinate 6,590 downwards.
CTGGGAAACTTTCAAGTGGAACCAGGTCTCTTCTCTCCGTTCTCCAAGAGAAGGTCGAGCCTAGCATTATCGCACATGGCCAAAATCAGGGACCTCGCCCAAAAGGCTGGAAACGGCCATTTGTGGAGACGGCCAGCGCTGACCGCGAACGCATTAAGGAAGTCATCAAGCAGGTTGTAGAGTTCCCAGAGAAAGATGAGACTCAGGGTGAACTGCTTATCACGTATAATGGCCCATCTCCAACGGCATTTTTGGAACGGAAGGTTTGCTTGTTTTCATGAATTTTGTGAGTAACTTGCCCAATATATTTTTAGGCTTTGGATATATTATCTACCTACCTTACATCATCACCCGTGGCTCCTTTGAACAAAGAATTCGTTGAAATAGAGTCTCCCCTTTGGTAAGAATTCATCTTTACATCATGTTTTCATACTCATGGCCTTGAAGCTCTTACATCTACTTTAGCGAAGATTCTCGCGCTACAATGGTAGACCTACCCGTCTACATCGGTTCCGTACCAACGGAATACCTGGACACCTTTGATGTGAGGCTCTCTTCGAGTTTCCGTCGCATTGTTACGGAAGGCATTGACATGGCCCGGATGTTGATGGTCATTAACCGGGATGAACGTCAAGTGGGAATCTCTTTAGCCATTTCAGGTTTGTCTCCTTGCTGATTTGAATAACATTCTAGTTGCGGAGCAAACTCGAATCTGCCAAAGGGGATACTTTTTCGGGCACAATAATAACAGATTTCTTGTATGGAGCAACAGATGGCTCGCATCTGCATGCAGCCTTGGACGAGATCAAGTATTACAATGTCCTTAGAGCATGGAGCAGCTCACATTGGACAGAATTCTTGAAGAGGTAAGTCATATGCATAATACATTATGTGATGTTCAGTGGCATTTCAAGGTACTTCGTCGACCGGCCCTACACTGTCGTCATCGGAAGACCCTCCGGGGACCTTGCCGAGAAACTTGAAATGGCTGAAAAGGCTCGTCTGGCCTCGCAAGTTGCGAAGCTCGGACCTGAAGGTCTTGCGAAGGTAGGACAAGAACTTGAGGATGCAAAGACCGAGCATGGATTGCCCATCCCAAAAGAGGTTCTCACTTCGTTCCCAGTCCCAGATGTGAAGAGCATATCGTGGATTCCTGTGAAGAGCGTGCAAGAATTGGGAAAAGGTCGGGCCGCTATACTCAGGACTGCGTTGAGATCGGATCTTGAAAAACATATTGAGAGTGACGGCGAACCATTATCGGTGTTTGTGCAATACGATCACGTTAAAGTGAGTTTCTCTTTCTTTTCGACTCCAAACGATTTCGAGGCTGACCGACCCTTTTAGTCGGATTTTGTGGGAATCCATGCGTTCTTCTCGCTTGCAAAAGTGCCGGACGAACTTCGCCCGTTCGTAAAATTTTGCTATACCAGTTCTCTCACTGAGATTCCGCAGATACCTTTCCACGTACGCCGCTGCGTTCTTCTCTTTGCCTGTAAAGCTGGAGAACGGCAAAGTATTGAGTCATGAGGAGGTTGTCAACCAGCTCGACAGCCTAACTGTTTCGTATGAAGCGGGGTTCGGATTGTCGGATCAATTCACCGAATTTGCGCGCATAAGCTTCAAGGTTGAAATATCACACTATGAGTCCGCCATCACTTGGCTTCGTGATCTTGTCTGGGGTGCTGTGTTCGACAAAGAAAGGTGAACAAGTGTTCCGCAATTTGTCACAAGTGGCTAATCCGCAGGAAGGCTCCTTGTCTCTGCAGCTAAACTTGCTCAGTCCCTTCCTGAGCTCAAGCGTGATGGTAGCAATATATTGTCATCTGTTTGGGCTGAAACGTTATTCGACAAGAGTTCGACTTCGCTTGCTGGCGCAATCTTGACCCAAGCTGAGTTTGTCCAGAAGCTTATCAAAGACCTTCAGGAGTCCCCAGAACGCGTGATCGCTGCGTTCGAGTGCCTGCGAGAGTGTTGTATGTTCCAATTTTCCGGCGTGTTGGGAGGTATTCACTGGACTGCAATTTTAGTGACTGATCCTTCAGGAATCCGTATATCTGTCACCGGAAATGTATTGGGCCTTAAAAGACCCCGTAGTACATGGGGTGAAAAGTTCCGTTGCCTTGGCGTAAGCACAGGTTTGTCCTAGTCCCCTCTCCCTTCCCACTTTTCAGCAGGAGTCGATTTTGGCACCGGTGAAGTTAACTTGCGAGACGCTCAACGAATTGGGCAAGAACCCTACTAGGAGGGTAGGAACAAATAGATGTTCACCGTGCATCCGTTCACCCTTTCCAGGCGATTGTTGTTAGCTTGCCAACGATCGAGAGCTCCTTTGTCAATCATACCACTAAGGGTATTCAAGGTTTTGATCACCCGGAGTTTCCTGCACTAAGAGTCGCACTCGAGGTGTTGAATGCGACGGAGAGTTTTCTATGGGTATCGTGGAAGCCTGTTCCAATCTTGTCCAGTCGTGCTGACTCCAATCTAAATAGAGGTCGGTT
>JBBPKQ010000167.1:3226-17408 GCA_038089315.1 Crocinoboletus aff. laetissimus | reverse complement strand
TGCTCGTCAAAACGTATGCCCACTTCCGTCTCTCTTGTTGTCTGTCTACTGACCATTAACATCAGTGGGGTAGGATTTGGCGTAGGCGTAGTTGCCTCTGTCGTTCTCTTCCGAAGTGTGTTTCCCCGTTCATCCGACGCCTTCAACTCACAAGCCGATCCCTAGGACGTACTTGGCCCATAGCACTCTCGTCCGGGTTCGGTATGGGCGCTGCCTACGCGGACTGCGACCGCTCGTTCAACCCCGCACGCGTACCCGGCACCCGCATCATAACAGAACAGGTGACCAAATAGACGTCGAGCGATGCCACGACCTCTCGGAGGGACATTTTTATTCGTGCATGCTATTTAGAGGTGTCACCCTGTCCTCGTTCGTAAAACATAGAGCTTCCACCGCTAGCCCGAACTCGTGTAGTCCCCGCTCGTCCCGGTTTTTTCCGTTCTTTTACTCGGCGTGCCTTCATGTTGTCCGGAGAGCTGAGTGCTGTGATGCGGAGGTAGAGTTCTTTGGGGCTTTCCGTGCACAAGCCGTTCGTACAGGACGTCTGTTGGCAGAAGTCCACAATATGGCCGTTAGACACGCTACTTGCTGTTCTGAATCGCTCTGTCATGAACGCACATGCGGTTGCCCCGATAATGGGTACGGTGACGATGATGGTGCGCAATCTTTGAGCTTGCGGGTGCAGTTTTCGAGCCATAACGAATGAGAGAATAAGAGGTAGTGTAGGTCAGGCAGTCGGTCTGGTGACCCCGTAGATCTACCTGACCAAGGCCAACGCAAACGCATGGCCTTCCCACCCACCCCCCGATTGCTCAAACAAATGGTGTCGCGACACCACCTCGCTCTCCAGCACTAGTTAGAGAATCGAATAAAATTCTGTCACCGAATATATCAGTCGAACACTACCAGTCACTCCCGCGTTATTCCTCGAGTATAAAATATCCACAAAAGCCGAGATGCAATATGGCGAACGAACAAGATCTAGAGAATAATGATCCTCGTCCCGAAATCGGCGACAGGATACAGAAAGCTGGGTCCAGGGCAACACATGAACATCAGCGAGGTCGGAATCTGAAGGCGATGCGCAAGGGCTGCCACTGTCTGCGGATTAAAGTCTCCTTCGACCAGCATCTGTACGACCCCATGAATCACGACTTTTTATCCTCCTGACGAGAAAGATGACCGCACCAAATCAATTGTGATATCTGGGAAAGCCTCATCCAGGACTGTACGAGGCAACGTGAGCCCTAGCCTGACATGTTCTAGACGAATATCACGTACTCTTTGCATTGGCTTCCATTTCGGACGGCACCTTTCCAGCATGGAAGTGGACGATCTTCAAGCATGACGTTTCTTCGTTACGTTGAACATAGAGAATCATGTTGAATAATTGATCGATCTGATCATGGCATTATCATTATCGTCAGCCCGAGCTCTCGAACATCGATCTCACTGTGCCGCACCTCGTCGGTCCTCACCAATAAACAAACTTCTTGCTTTTTCAGCCTTTTCATGGCGTGGATCAAAGCCCCTCCCCAATCCCGCGTGAATTTCAGTTTGTGGAAGATAAGAACTTGATCATAAGCCCAATACGCCCAGCGGAGAATAGCGACCTTGTTGCTCGTAATGGAGAAGAACAAGAGCAAGACGAGGAAGTAGAGCGCAAACCAGCTCGAGGACACCTCAACTTTGGCAGCCAATCACAGAGTGTAGGACTCACCCGGCAATGGTCGGATCAATGGCGATATTTCCCGCAAATACGGTGACCGCCACAAGAACGGCACCAACCACACTGGGCAGCGAACATCGCGAGAGGCGCGGGAGACGAGGTCGTGAAAAACGCAGTAGCACTAGCGAGATAGGGAAAAGCGTCATCACGGCGAGCCACGCAACAGAAAACCTATGACGTGTTAGGAACTGCTCGCTTGGAAAGATTCTAGATCACCTACATTTTCGAGACAACGACCAAATTTGCCCCGGTGCTGGCATAAATTGCACCGCTAAAGCCAACAAAGGATAGGATTGCAACGTACATGGCCCCTGTGCACGATAGGGCAGCTAGGAATGTACGAGGTAGCACATGATTATGTGCCAACTCGGCCAGGAGTTCGCAAGCGCTCGCGATACCTATGCGAGACGTCAGCAAGGCAAGGTAGCAAAAACAACAGGATTATTATCTCACCAGTGAGAACCCCTGCGCAAAGAACAATCACTGCATCCGTGGCCACCCAGATCCGTAGCCACCGTCCAGCTACCTACAGCAGTTGCCGTCGGTACCTGTGACCACGATAGACACCAAATCGTACCTTTTGAGCCAACAGACTCAGCACGTTTTCTTCCGTCTGCATATTCAACGGAAGCAACGCTAACACGAATAGCATCACCACGGGGGTCATGACCATAACCGAGATATGGAGGTTGCGCAGAACCTTAGGGTAAGTGCCTGGTCGCATCTTGGCTGCATAAGCCGGAACACCTGCAACGAGTGTTCAGAAAGGTTAATCCTAGCCGTGGGGCTTGCATACATTCAAACCCAGTCAAACCAAGCATGCCAATGCATACCCCATTGAAGGCCTGTTTAAGAATGCGTGCCGGCGAGGACAGCCCTGTCTGGCCAATGACCCAGTTCTCCCGGAATTGGTGAGTTCCAGAAAAAGCCCATCCAACGATGGATGCTATTACAAGGCCAAGCATTGTGAGAAGCTGCACGCACGGCATGGATTAGTTTACTCGACCCATGCTCGAAGGCGTTCAGTGACACACATGAAATGCAAGCACACCAGTCGCAACTCTCGCACTCTCTCTAAGCCCCATAAGACTGACTGCAGTAAAAATAACGAACACGAGCAACGCGCCGATGTAAATCGGGAACGGTAAGGCAACCTCTCCAGCGAGGTATGAGCTAGCAGTCGCGGCCGACACGACAGCCGTTGCAGCGAAATCAAGAAGGAGAAGCGCTGCACCGACGAGTGCTACAGCTTTTGTTGATCCATTCAATCTGTAATATCGAGAGCCATGCGTCATTAATTTTGCAGGTGAGATGAGCGGTAGCACGTACAGATAGGTGTAAGGGGCTCCATTTATTGGCAGAGCTAATCCCAGCTCCACCATGATTGGTCGCCAAAGAAACAGTGTCAAAGTGGCGACAAACATGGAAAGCGGCGAGCTTTGAGGCCACAGAGAGCGTGGTTAGCCACTACCAGGCAACCCAGAACTATAGTAGGACCGACGAACTCACTATACACCCGATATAGCAAATACGCTGGGGATCGTATAGAACACGCCGCCCAGAATATCGTTAGCAGCGAGTGCACTGGCAGCAAATTGACCCAACACTCGCTGGTCGTGCAGGTCAAGGAGTGCATGGTGACCATGTGAGAGGTCGTCCCGAGAAAGCGCGATTCTGAAAATGGAGCCCCACCCGGCGAACTCAAAGTCGTCGCTAAGGTTTAAGAAGCGCGAAGGGATCGCCTTGAACTTGGGTTCGCCCGATATGCGCGTTCGCAGACGACGAAAGACGATATCAAACTGCATTTCGTCGGACGTGGGTGGCAGTTGACTCGTACATGAGCTGTGGTCCACGGTGACTTGGAGAATGCAGCAGTCAGCAAACGCGGATGTCATGTCCACTGCAACGCGTACCGTTTTGCATAGTCGGAGTGTGTACGTCGCGACAGACAAACCTTTCGCCTTTCAGTGATGCTCAGGGGCCAGAGGAGCCAAGTGTTGTTTCACGGTGGTCCACTTAACAGCTGTCAAGAATTTCCATGCTGTCATGATACAAGCGTAGCATTTTGATAAGCCAACACACGACTAGTACTACCGCAGAGGATCACTTCCCGCACTGAGGTCACGGACGACATAGTAGCTAAAGAAGAGCACTTTGAATGTGAGCGCCAGACCAGCATGCAACACAGCGACGACGATTATGAGGAGTCGTGTCCCCTTTGCATCCGCCTGCAATGTGGCCAAGCCAACTTGATCGAAAACGTGACACACGATCAGAAAACGACTCACGGTGGAAAGAATGGGGTACACATTCGCCCCGAGGTAGTAGCCAGAAAGGCCAAAGGCCACGCAGACGAGGGCCCAACGTGTGATGGATTCTGGTATGACACACAGCACCTATTGTGGTTTGTCAATGCTCCTGCAACTCATGGAAGCAAGACAACTGACAGAGACGGGAATCCATACAAACAGCGCGTAGCCCCACACTCCGAGGGCATCCACCACACCCCACTCACCAGCACCCAAGTACCGCAATGCCAGCCAGAGAGCTACTGGCACCCCAAAGCTATATGCATAGACAATTGTTGCGGCGAGGCCCAACAACCCAAAATTATAGTCATATTCTGCACCCGGTGTAGAGAGATACTTGGAAATGCTGGCAGCAAGTGAAGAAGAGAGGAAGAGGGCAAGAATCAGTGTCGTGGAGACCCAGAAAGGGCCATATAGGTCGGAGCCAGAGGAGAGAGTGGTAAGGTAGGATGGAGAGAACGGAAGCAGTGTTGTGTAGCAACGTTTCAAGACCGTAGAACTGTCGACGTCGAAATAGGGTTGATAGAATTCGACTGTCCAAAAGCCGGAAGACCCCTTCGGTGAAGCCCCGTGGTCGGCAAAGTAACCTTTACCAACCCATCCGAGTTACGCGCGCTTAAGAAGAGCACGAAGGGTAAACACACCTCGGTCAAGGTTGGAGGACGCGGGTTGTGTTCTACTGTCTGCACCTAGGAATGCTAGGAAAGACCTCTGTAACCTGATACCCGCTGAACGCCACACCACTCACATTTGAATTCAAGTCCCTCTGGGCCTTCCTCTAGATGCTGCTAGCAAGATAACCATACGTGGCCGAGACCTGTCGCGTGTTGTACTCACCTCATCCGCGTCTACGGCGACATATGCCATCATACACACAAGGCGTTGAAGGGTGTCTGCAGCTATTGGTAGTTGCGGTGCAGGGTCAAGACACGCCGCCTGTATTGAACAATATACCACGTGGCCTACTGCAGTCAGTGAAGCAAGATTTACTAGCCACCAGCTATTTGCTACCATAAGTCCGTGTCGATAGCCCCACCCACGAACGATACTTCTCAATCTCAGTCGCGTTTTTGTCGACGATACGCTGTACTCCATCGCCCCACACCTCTACCGGGCGTCGACGCTCTGCCCCATTGCCGACACCAAGGCATTCTCTCTGGTGTTTTTCCGCTTCCGCAAACTCAAACACAACACAATTTTCTAGGTTCAATGGTTCGAAGGGGTCCCACCGGAGGAGCTGTGGTCGGGAAGGGACGTTATGCGGTGGCACAACTGATCGGCCAAGATGCAGATCCTCGAATATGAGCGCAACGTCATCCTCGTCAATTGGCAGTTTGCTAGATTTGAAGATCGGGTGGACGGATCGAAATAACAGAGGTTGATCCCACGTACTTGATCTGCTCGCCGGATAACTTCGATTCACGATGGAGCAAGTCTCTGAGGAGGCGCTCGTAAAGTTTTCTGCGATTTTTGATAGGCAGAGGGTTTAAAATGGGCTTCTTTGCCATGTCGCAGATCACATAGGTGACTATATACAAACCAAACAGACATGGCAGTGGGCCTGCGAACGTAGTGAGGGATGGCGTGAAGAGGCGGATGTAAAAGAAGCACGCACCAAGAACAGGCAGTATCCGAACTCTAAAATCATCGAATACGCCCAATTCGTTGATATCGCCTTTCTGAATTTCTTCCTCGGGTAATGGCAACAGCTTGACGTCTCCGGGAACTTCGGTAGAATATACCACGGGTATACCTGACGAGACACCCTGGAGACGCAGTCTCCGCCTCACCGAACGCGCTAGGGGATCATAAGTGGTGCAGGATATATCACTGATTTGTATCCTGGTAGGGTCACATTTGGCACCAGCACCCATAGACGAAAATACCTGGAAGCCGGCGAATGGATTCAGTCACTGTCGACTTGACGACTGGAATATACCTTGATATTGTGATCATGGCAGTATTTGAGAAGGTCCACCTTCGTTGCAATATTGTCGATGGCATCTTTGGTAGACGGGTGATGAAACTATACTCAGTTTCGAGAAACACCCCGACTTACTTACCTATGACCCAATCAGCGCCGTCCAACATATTCCCGCCATCTTCCTTCCTCCAAATCTCCACCCGACTGTCTACTTCGACCCAACGTGAAATCTGTTTTAATGTCCGTTCAACGCATCCCACTTTTGGAGTTCCAACGTCGGAGAGCGTGGCCGTCGCATGTCGGTTAAGGGACGACAATGTCACGTAGTCGAAATCGATGAGCCGTATTCTCGAGACCCCGCTGCAGAATTGAAATTGAACCAGTCCTGTTACAAGACGGAGGAATGGATCACTGCACGCACGACCGTACCAGCATGACTGCAACCCAGCTACCGACCCCTCCGCAACCCACAACGACTACGGAACCAGCGCGGATGTGGGCCATACCCTTGTCACCAAAGAATGCGTAATTTCGCGCGAGCTGTTCTTTGAGGAGGTCTTCGTCGTATCCGCCGATGCGATTGGAACGTATGTAAGTTTCTTCAGTCTGCCTCTCTTCAGTCATCATCGGATATCCGTGAGCTGCAGGTTCGTCGTGAGTGGTTATTGACCGGAGAACATCTTCATCGAGGTCTCTTCGCCGTTCTCTCCGGCGGTATGCATCATACGCGGCGAATAACGTGGAAGTAACCACGCAAGCCGACACCGCGGCGAGGACGAGCTGAGTCCGGTGAGACTGAGAAGACAAGACGTTCATGGCTGACGTGAATGGTGGTGGAGCGTGACACTGACGATGAGTATGTTGAAGTGGGACTAGTTTTGCAAGCCGTGTTGCGTCAAAGTGAAGATCGGTGGCTAGCACTCCAAGTCACACAATTCGCTTGTACATACAGTATTACATAGTACAGTAGCACCTCGCAAGCAACCAGAGGTAACTGGTAACCAGAGCCTAACTCGCATAATAAATACCAGTATAAAATAATAATGACCAGATCAGAGTACGGATACATCGCAGGCCTTTCCGCCATCCACTGCAGCAGCATGAGTTTGGGCGTGATCAAGGTCGCCACTCATGTAACGTAAATGAGGGTGCGTCGTTGAGAGTTGATAATACAAAGAGTGATAAAGGCGCCGATGAGAATGCCAGTAATGATACACGAGGTTGTCTCGATGAGTGAGTGTGGCCGGACTGTCCGCGGCTTTGCAATGCCGTGCTCCGGGGGCGGCGAATCAGGGCGCGTCTCCGCAGGAGAGCACTGTTCTTGTTGCTGCTGTTGATGTATGATAATAGTGGGAGAGAGGATGACCGTTGTCGGACGGGAATTATCAGAACCTTCCACGGCCTGAACAACTGAAGCAACATCCTGCGCCACAGGTGTTGGAACGGAAACAACAGAAGCTGGGTCAACCGGCGCAGGGTAGAGGCATTCGATGACGGAGGGCGGAAAAGGCGGCGGAGGGGAGAGCGGGGGGGTGGGCAGTAGCACCGTACTATCCTCCTCGAGGTCGTCGTTCTTCGTAGGATCAACGTTGGAAATCACTTCCTCATAGTCTTCTGCGACGCATTCGAGGTTTTTTACGCCATCTACCCCCCCATTATGTTGCTCCCGGACCTCTTCAGCGACTGCTTGGATGAGTGACCTGATGACCATCCACATTTCCAGATGGTCCCGTGCCCACCACTGGGCAGGCCACTGGGCAATCACAAAGGCAAGGGTGTAGGCTTTGTCAGTCGCTCTCGGAAAGTCCTTCGCAACGACCCTGTGGAACCATGGCCTGAGGAAGGCCATCGCCAAGCGCACGGAACCTCCGGTCGCGTCGCGCAGGCGATGCTCGGGGGAGAGTCGCAAAAATTGGTCAGACATATCTTGGCAGAACCGTCGGAAACTCGGTTTCCGCTCCATTGTATCCCAAGACAGACCGTCCAACGAGGGCGGTGATGATTTGGGATCATGGTCTTGGCGAAGGAAGTAGGACGGAAGTTTATCGATCAGAGAAAGAAGAGGGACAGAGGCTAGAACGGCCGGAGCAGGAATAGCACCATGCACGAGAACGTCCTGCGATTCCAGTGCATATCTGTACCACTTCCAGTAATCGAGGTGTCTCCTAGGTAATTCAGTTGGTAAAATTGAATGAGATTGGGATGATGGATGGACCTACTCTCTCGGGGAACCCTTCCGCAGCAGCTCCAATGCGGTGGCTGCTCGGCCGGCGAGCATCCTTGCGTCGATGACGGCGATTTCGATGTCATGTTTCAGACCGACCTTGTAGCGTCGGGTAGCCTCCCAGATTGCCCAGACGAAGCTGAAAGTGGTTGAGATAAATGGTGACATATGTCTCTGGGTCCAGTCCATGTGCAGGGCGATGTCCCGGTACGTGCAAACGGAGGCCACTGACTGGCCAGGGGAAAACGACGCATCTTCCAGCTGCTCAGCCGCTCGTGTGAAATGACCGTCAAACTTTTGTCCGACGAAGTAGGGCTCGGCCGCGTTGTCGAAAGTACGTGAGTGGGTCTTAGGGGTATAGACGCGGAAGAGGAAAGGATTGTCTTGGACGAGGATATCGAAAGAGAATTCAGAGCCATAGCCATACTGGGGAAGAGGGCTGCCCGGAATCGGGTCCTGCAGTGCCTGAGCCGGAAGGGCAGGGGTAGTCATCGTCGTCGAGAGTCAGAAAGTCGCCCAAAGATACTGCGAACGCAAGGGTTTTCTACCATCTTGAAGTTGGACCTCGTGTTCGCTGGCAGGTGTTATCACTGCCTATCCAAGGCATGGCTTGCAGCACGTGTAGTTCGTGTGGCAAAAGACAGGTCTGCGCATTTGCAGCGACCGCTAGCTGGACCCCACCCGACACGTCGACGACGACGGCGGCGTGCAGGCAGCGGTCGAGAGTTGACTTGGTTCAATGACGCCGTCGCCGGTGAGTCCGTGCAGGGGGGGTACTAGTACTACTATGGTAGTAAGTTTCCATGGGACCATTCCGAGCTCAGACTCCTGCACACGCGCCGCAGCAGTCCCTGCGCATGGCTTCCTTGTGTAGTACCCCCGTGTGCAACTTTCCGAAATGACTGGCATGCTTCACGTTATACTCTTCAGCTGCGCCTATTGCTGTGTCCTCGGACTCATGCCTTATTACAGAATCTGGCCGTAGCTCGTTCCGCAGTCACCTCCTCTGACGGCAATTTGCTGTCCAGGTCACTTGACTCGGGAAGCTCTGTGTCTTTTCCTGAGCAGACGTCGCAAGTCCAGGCAATCTGATCTTGGCTGCTTGGCGAGAGGGCTGGCCGTCCCGCGATTACGCAACAGTCGGGAGAATCCAGCATGAACGACGGACTTCAATGTAGCCTCGTGTGTCTTGGCGAACACCTCGTCGGACCCCCGGTTCGATTGCTCTATCAATTTTCACGATCTGAGTGACTGGACGGACCGCTTCCTGGAAGAATCGACCTGCCTTGGCAAGTTTTTGTCCCTCATCTTTCGGCGTTTACGGGGCCCATGCTCCATCGTACAGCTTTTTTTCGCCACATTATAGACAATTTAGACGGTCATTCATTGGTTCTCCCTCTTCAGAAGCTCCAAAGTGACTGCGAGGCATCGCACCATACCCACATCTCATTCCCCATGCGACGAATTATCTAAAGAATTCTCGCCACCGAGATTTACACTTAATCTGATCTTGGTTTTCTTGGCGAGTGGCAGGCAACAAGTTACCGCTACGTCGTACAACTGAACGAGATTGCTTCCATGGCCGATTCAAAACGTTGTCCCCAATCAGGTCAATGCCGGTCCATTGCCGACAATTGCGTCGATCTAGTTCGCCCAAGACTTTCTCGAGAAATTATATCCCCCCGTGGAGCACGCTTGACGGGAGATGCTGATCGCAACTGGCGTATAAATTGGCCTGCTCTTATTCGACTCCCAGCACGAATGAACGCTATCCGCAATGGTGTCATTGTCCCGCCTAGCCACTGGTGTTGTCCTTGATGTCTCCCCTCGTAAAGCCCTCTCTGCTTCCTTCCGTCACTCTGCCGTCCTATCTTCTGCAGCTCTTTCAACTGAATCATTTGGCCCCCCCAATGTTTCAGAAATATTTGACATCTTCAATGCCCCTGTGAAGCTTCGAGGGAGGGTCAACTCAGACGGTCCGTTGAAAGCACTCGACCCTGTCTCTGCCGCGCGTGCAATGCCTAGAGCAGGTCCTCTCCATTCAAGGGGGCCCTACAGCGACGCCTTAGGTTTGCCGTGGTCTCTTCCCCCACCCGTCACTTTCGACGGTCCCGCCTGCCCTCCGCACATCCCACCATCGACTTTGCAAAGACGCCGCCAGCACCGCCAAAATTTAATCCATTCTTTGAGGGCAATTCATGCGTCTCCCGTTGCATCCCGTAGTGCCCTCACTTCACGATCAGTACCCCTTTATCAGCTATTCGATGGACCATCCCGTATCAGTTGCTACCAATACCCGACATCTCGGAATGAGGTGTGTACCAGCATACCCCCGTCGTTTCATCACTCTCTGATTGGCCTCATTTAATAGCAGTATTCCTTCAGATATTTTCTTCGCTCTCTCTGTTTATCCGGCACGCTTGGCTGGCTCGCACTCAAGGAAGCCCCGGATCTCCAACAAAAAAAATCATGAGAATGACAATTGTCTCGCCCATTGTATTTTTAACGGTCAGGATCTGTGACGACAAAGTAAGTAGCCTGTTTGATTTAACTTTCTCCCGGCGTGTAATCCTTGACGCTCGATTGATAGATGTATCAGAATGTCTTAAATCTGCGGTATATTTTGAATCTCACTTTCGGCAACGGGCCATAGTCCAACTGCCTGGGCTGCGCGCAGAACATTTTACTTGCACGTGAGCTCACATAGATTAGTAGCCATGTTTTTTCTATGTCACTGCTACAACTAGTGTGGGTATGACCCCGATTACTATTATTCCCTACGGTCACTCCGACGTCGCCTGCAATTCGGCAGGTCACGGAATGTCATGATTGCCAGCATCCGCTAAATTCGTGACAACCACCCACTAACACCGCACGAACCACGGCATGGATTCGGTTACAGAAAACGTGTGTGCGACACGGCGAATTGGAAAAGTATCGGTGTGAACACGTTCGCCACGTCCCAGGATGACCTCCGATTCACAATCGTAACCCCGAGCCCCGTTGTACACTGTATAGGACCACTTGGGAGGGTGCTAGTGGGATAGATTAAATTCAAACCTAGAGCTTTGCATCCGCACTATTCGAGTTTGAGGAGGTCGTCTTTTCCTGAGATGGGGTGGTGCAATGACTTGAAGGAGTGACCCTTGGAATGTTGAAGCTCCACTCCGCCCCATTGCCGTCAGCTCAGATGGTCGCCAACTAACTACCCAAGATGACCTGACTCGTACTCCAAGTCAAGCAAACGATGGACTAGCAAGGCCATACCCTCGCGAGAAGAGCAGCAGTCCATTCGATGGTGAGTGCGGTGCGCTGCTACAAGTCTCGCTCGAGCACTCACACACCGTTGGACTTCCCACCGCCGTGCAGATAGTCACTACGTGGGCCTATGCAATCCCTCCTTCCATCACCTGAGAAGTGGTCCCTGGAGATCACTTGCGTGGAAAATCTCCGTATCAATATATATTTGTTGAATCCAGCAGGCATTTATCGGTGATCATGACACACTTCTAGTTCGCTTCCCCAGAGGAAGGGCACGTGGAAGCTCACGGCTTTCATATATACGCGGTCTGCCTGACGACCTTGATCGCATCATCCTTCCACTTTCCCGCTCACAGTGCACAATGGGGATTCTCGGCGGTGTTTCCAATGTGTTTTACGATGTCGGCGTGATGACCTGGGATGTCTTTCTGACGCTAGGCAATCTCGTGAGATTCAGTCGGCCTATTGGAAAAGTGACGCCCGAAGGTCACCCAGGCTATGGAGGGTACTGGCCAGAATACAGGCCACCCCAGGAAGGCGACAGTCGTTGTTCTTGCCCAGCGCTCAATGCAATGGCTAACCATGGTATGTCTGCACCTTGTTGCACGATTGCCCAGCCAGTTTCAACCTGTTTTCGTATCCTTTTAGGCATCCTTTCACGCAGTGGACGAGGCATCAAGTTTACCGACCTCACGTCCCAGATTCGCACGACCTACAATTTCAGCCCTTCGTTTTGCTCTTGGGTGCCACACTATGCTGCCCGAATGTTGAAGAAGAACTACAGCAAGGATACGTTTGATTTGGAGGAGCTTGACTTGCACAACGGCATTGAACATGACGCTTCGCTCACCCGTACGTAAGATAGCCTGGTGTGCTGCGAGCGAAAACTGGACTGCTCCCATCTAGGATTAGATACGGCACTCCGACCCAATCAATCTATAAAGCATGACGTCTTCATCGAGGAACTTCTCTCGTTCGCTACTGGAAAGGACGCAGATGGAAAACCACTCCTCAATAAGAAAGACATGTCTCGCATCTTGGGAAAACGTCGCGCAGAGGCAAAGGTGACCAACAAAGACTACACGATGAGCCTCTTCCACAAAGTCTTTGGCAGTGCCAAGTACGTCGGCCATCATTTCATCTACCTGTCTAGGATTAACGTAGGGGCCCTCGCTCGTTTTGGTTAGTTCGTCGACGATGCTCACTATCTTTGGTGGCCGGGCGGAGGATCTACGGACGGTTCTTTACGAAGAGCGCCTTCCCGAAGGATGGGAATCACGCGTCCGCAAGCCGTACGGGTTGACGTTATTGACCTTCAACTTCACTGTCTTACCAGTGGAGCTTGGGGTCCGGGAGGCGGACTGGGCCACCGATGCGAAACAACTCGCAGATAATAAAGCCACCAGGGAAGATGTGTAAATGGCTGGGTGTCCCTTTTTGCCGCTATTGCCAAAATGATGTGCCTAGCTAGAACGATATCACAGGTACCGTTTTGAATATCTTTCATGTATCGTATTCTGGATTTCTGCATTCCCTGACTGAAGTCCAAAACCTTTTTGAATTTGTACAGTATCTGACAGACCCACCGCAAACGCTACCATGATAAAAAACTACTTGGCCGTCAAAGATGGGCCCATTATTTGATTTTTCATTGCTGCAAGTGTCGGGGGCTACATTACAAGCTAAGCGCAAGTGATGGACAATCAGACGAGACGCACATATGTACATGGGTATTGCTATATACCAGGTAGAGAACGAAAGGGTACTTCGAGCACCCTCGCTCCTACCTAGAAAAAACTACTGTGAGTCTTGCCCCGACTCGCACTATCCGTCAACCAGAACCAAGGGTCGTTGCTCCCTTCCACTTGGCCGTACCCACCTCCATGCGTTCCAAACCCGGGAGGACCATGCGCATGATTGTTGCCTGCGCCGGGACTATACCGGGCTTTGGAGAGCGTGAGATCGATGTCGGGGCAGTGCGAGAATGGGACGGGCGGAGATGGGATGGGCTTCTGGGACTAGAGCGATGAAAGTGAGCGGTTGCAGCGATCATGTCGTCAGTGACGAAACGAAACCCACCTCCCATATGCGACCCTCGCCAACGATTCGCCTCAGGCATGGGGACTCCCGCATGAGCATTCGGACGGCGAGGGGCGTGAGCAACGCACCGCCTCTGGACGGCGTGCCGTGCGATCCACTTGCTCTGCCATCCGTACCGGGACCCATGCTACTCACGGAGACATCCGTGCCACTGGTGTCGATGATCAACTCTCGCAGTACTCTCGCACGCGAGAGGATACCAGCGAGTGCGCTGACCTCGGGTCTTACTCCCGAATCAGTGGCGCGTCCTTTGGTTCGACCTATCATCCTACCTGCTTTGGCTGGTGCTGGCGACGCGAAGGCGTTCCCTATGGCGACGCCCAATACTTGGATACCATCGCAGCGCTCCACCACCTCTCGAAGAGCAGCAGGAGAAAGTTGGGGAAGATGAAGAACCGAGAGTGTGGACGGAAATGAGGAGACGAGTGAAGGTGAGTTCGGTTCGGGGTTAAAATCGGGGTTGGGATGGTTTGCAGGACCCGCACCGGGTAAATCATTGTTGTTATTATCGCCATTGAAATTACCAAGCGGGAACGGAAAAGGGAACGCAAAAAAGTTGGGTGGGGGAGCGGGGTTGCCTGCATTAGGTGGAGGTTCGCCTGCGTTGTGAGCCGGATGGACGTTTCCAAGATGGA
>JBBPKQ010000163.1:5054-17540 GCA_038089315.1 Crocinoboletus aff. laetissimus | reverse complement strand
GACTCTTCTCTGCATCGGCGCCAGCTTGTTCCTCGGGCTCTGGTATTGGCTCAGACGACGACGCCGTCGTCCGGGTGACGAAGTTTTCTACCAACATCGTTTTCTCGATGTCCCACACCTCGATCAACGTCGACGGCGCTGGTTCCGAACTGCCTTTCCATGTCTCCATCGTAACCATCACCCAGCGTCCCTTGCCTTTCGTCGGATGTACCACACACTGGTGTACCCACGCTGTTCGACCGGCACCAGACCGACCCACTTGCCAGCTCTTGAGAAGCAATCCAAACCGCTTGTCCCAGAGCGAGAGTACCCCCGAAGACGTGCCCACAAGGATCCAGGTCCGTTTTCGATCCATACACATACACGTGATCGAACCGAAATGGCGGGGATTTTCCAGCCGTTGCAACACACGCATCGTCCGCAGGTCCAGCGTGACTATGACCGAATGCGTGGTCGCGTACACCAGATTTGAAGCCATATCTATACCAATCACTCAGCACGCCCATCTTGACACGCACGGCCCACAACCACGCACCGGTATTGAAATGACTCATGGAGGTCACGTACTCTCCAGCCGTCTCCACCCTATGTTCTCGGACCACTGACAGCTTACCATACTTGGGCAGCGATCCCGACACATTCAGGTGCACGCGCACAACATGCACGCTCCCGTCTTCTGCCGCACTTGCGAAACAGTGTACGCCCTCAATCATACACAGGCTCTTGACGCGTGCATGATGCTGTGTGTACGTATGTCGCGCTTTACTCGTCACGCTCCGCTCCAACCGCGCTGTGTCCCAAATCTTGACGCTCCCGTCATCCGAAGCCGATACGAAGAAAGAATGATCAGGGGCAACGGCGAACCCGGTGATACAATCCGTGTGGGAGTGGAGATGCGCCACGAGCGTGGCCTCCACACGGCGGTTACTGTTGTCTCGTGCGATGAAGCTCTGCCGTGCTGCATTCCGCCGACGGATCGGTCCCTCATGTACGCGAGGACCGAAATCGCGTTGCAGCTCGCGGTCACTGTCCAGATAGAGGTTCTCAAGTAGGTTGTTGATCCCCACTTCCTGGCTGTCTGTAGCGCCAATACGTTAAAAAGTAAACAGGATAGGACAGGTAGTGCGCCCATACCATACGTGGACGTCGGCTGGAGAGACGCGACACGTGGTCGGAAGGTCTGTCGAGCGATCCCCGCCGTCGAGATAGGCGATGATCTACCCGAGCGTTCCGGAGAAATATCTGGGCGCATGCGCGAAGGTGCTTCGAGGACTCCAACGGCGTTCGTGTTCGACGACCCGACAGCAGGTGCAGCTTTTTGTCCGTCTGTGCTCCCGATCTGGAGTCTATGCGGCGCACGGCGCGCCGATGAATTCGTCATCGACACCACCGAGTCGGTCGGACTACTAGGACGATCGTGAACGAGGGGCGGGTTCGGCGGGGCAAGCGTCGATGTGGAAGCGCCCGGAAAAGAAGGTGATTGTGCAGCAGCGTGTGCACGGACAGTAGCAGCGAGATTGAGGGACGAGCCGGAACTATTGATCGCCGTGAGTCGTCGCCGCAAATCGTCGAATGTGGGGGTGTTCGGGGTGTGGTCGACGCTGGCAGCACGACTCATTCGGGGTGTACCGACTCTAGCCAGCATATCGCTCGAGCGGCGGGAGAAACGTGGGAGATCGGTGGCAGAGCGCGATTTGAGAAAGACGGTCCGAGGGACGACGGAAAGTTTCTGGAGCTCGACGTCCCCCGTCGTGCGGATGATCTTCTCGTAGTCGGGTTCTAATCGCAAGCGGGAAGCAAAGCTGCGACAGACGGTTGGATGAGTACCGATTATAGGAGCGGACAACATTTGCAACGCACCTCGACGCATTATTGGCTAGTTTGAGAATGTAATCGCGCATCGCGATTAGTTTTGCCTCGTCAGCAACAGTCATACCTAGGTTCTGTAGTTTCGACCATTGCGACTCGTCCCTGTTTTGTGGATCAGAGGTTGACAGACGACCGGACACTGATTGGAGCAGACTTACTCCTCGGTTCTGTTATGCTTGGAAACGCCATTGGTTCCAGCCTTGCGCATAGAGACGATGCTTTCTCGTGGAGACTCGACCTTGGTCGCAGGCCTTCGTTGACTCCGCCAGAACATCGTTCGCTCCGCTTTCATGGCCCACTGAATGGCGCCATCAAAGACAGGTCGGGGTAACTGTAGAATGAACAAAATAGAAACCAAGTCCGTTCTTCGACCACGTCACATACCGGTAATTTCATGGCTCCCAGCAAGCTCTGTTCATCTATTTCCCTGACATCGCATCGCAAAAGATGACGCAAGGAGGGGTACAGAATACACCATACGTCGCTCGGTTGGAGATGTCTCACCGCCGAAGCGATGAAAGCAGCCGCGCCTGAGTCACGAACACATGAGTGCTACATTGGAAAACGGAAATGACGAACCTTGCCGTATCCAAACATTGGGGTGATAAAAGAAGCATAGCGTCGCGCTCATGAGTTCCCAAATGCGCATCTTTTGGAAAAGTCCAAGCTCGCAGAGGCTGGTGAGAGCAGATAAGACACGTGCAACGACGCTCTCCTCGACGTCTGCGTCGGTCAGCAGATTAAGATTTGCAACGAGATGAGTCCGCTCACCTGAGAGTGCCTGGACCATCAACGGTAGGATATACTCCTCCAAACTTCGTCCTCCAGCACAAGCAGCAATGTCAACGATGCTCTCAAAGAACGCCTGTCGGAGTAACCAGTCTCGGTCGTTGAGATACGTGATCATGTGGCTTAGAATGACGTCGTTTGTCTTTTGCCGACCCAAGAAGATGCAAAGAGAGCTGATGTTGTATAACACGGCACGTTTCACGATGGACGAAGGGTCCATGAGGAGCGCGGCGAGCTGTTCTTGGATGGATAGATGTAAATCGTACAGAGACGCGTCGTACGATACCTGAGTCGGGTGGGTCAACAAAGTCGATGGTCGATCGCACGTAGAAACGACGCACCTCAAAGTGGACTTCGTCGTACTCTCGTCTGTCGTTGTTCACTCCAGGAGCGACGCCGTGGGCTTTGAGTGTCTGGCCCATTTCAAGATACCGTAGCGCAGTGTCTGCGAGGGGAGCGATGCACTGTGCGTATGTTGCACGTACGGAGACCTCTGTATCTTGGACAAGATATCGAACGTTCGGGATGATGTACTCGGGAAAGATGGAGACGTTGGATGGTGTGATAACGGTCACCCTCATCAGCTGCGACCAAGTTCAGTATCCAGGTGTGCTTGTGTTGAAAAGGCATGATCACCAACAATTTGCATGAGAGTTCTGATAGCCGCGGCACGCACGGCAGCTACTTCGTCTCGCAACAACTCTACGACGTACGGAACAGCACGATCCAACTTGGATTCGTCTGTGAGCTGAGTGCAGAGTGCCAAGAGAATGTCGAGTGCACGAATGCGGGACGAAGGCAACGAACAATTTCTGATGTTCGCAAGCAAGAGGGAGAGGAGGATGAGGGCGGGTCCATCCTCGGCAGGGGTCGGACGCGGTGAAGGAGTATACGAAGGGATTTGCAAGGAGACAGGAAAGATGTCCTAGTCTGTAATGTCAGCTGTATCGGTGGCAAAACAAAAAACAGAGTGGACCTGGTGTAACTTCAGAGAGGAAGGGACAGTGGTGTCATATTCTAGTCTCACGTCTGAGATGGTGCGCTCGGGCTGTTGTGGTGAGATAAGGTACGGTTCGACGGATGCGTAATCCTCCCAGAGTCTGTCTATGTGGCGATCGCTTCCACTGGTAAGTGCCTCACCCGCACCTCCAATGCCGGTGGGGGACTCTTTGCCCTTGAGCGAGTTGGTGGCGAGCGGGGTCGGTGAAGGAGCGGTGATAGTGGAATTGGACGAGGGAAATGAAAATGGAGCGGCACGTTCACTGATGGATGCGACGTATTCGTGGAGGAAGGAGTAGAAGCATTCAGGTAAAACGTGACCTCTGGCGCGCGCCAGAGCAACGTCAAAGGTGGGACGGGATGCAGGGTCAAGGGATATCATTTGTTGTATCATGGTCTTTTGATGCAAGGTCAGACTAGCATTCCGAAACCGGGTCAGACTTACGCGGATACCGTGGTCGTCGATGGCGGCGAGTTGTGCGTCGACAGAGTATTCACCTTGGCGGTACTTGAACAGCTGACTGAGAGTGAAGGGAGGGGCTCCCTCAAGAAACATTTCTGCAATGACGCAGCCGGCACTGAAGACGTCCATTGACTCGGTGACAGAGCGGCTGGTGTCAGGTTGGTCAAAGGATCTGGACTCCTTGTCGGCCTTGTAGAAACGCTCTGGAGCGACGTAGCAGGTACGCCTGCCACTGGTATCGTAGAAGAAGGAAAAGTCAGAAGGATCGTCGAGGGGGAGACGGGTCGGTTTGTAGGGTGCAAAGTCGGTGAGGTATATCCAATTTGAGGAAGTGACGAGGACATTTGTAGACTTGACGTCGCCATGGGGTGTCTTTTGAAGGTGGGCAAGGGAGAGGGCGGTAAGGAGCTGGTACACTATCCATTTCTTTTCGATGAGGGAAAGAAAGGGACGGGTGCTGGGAGGTGGTGGGTGAGGTGGACAGCGGGGAAGGAGAGAAACGTACCTGATGCGGTCGTAAAGGTTGCTAGCGATGCACTGGCGGATGAGATAGCCGGCTTTTTCTGTTTCCACAAAGGCTTGGTGGGTGTACACGTTTGGGATGTCTTGAAGGGCATCCCTGTCGACTGTGGGGGGGGTGAGTGGAGGATGGGGGAGAATGGGAGGAGCGCACCCCTTTGCTTTCGGTGATAGGCTTGGAGGGATACAGAGGGATCATGTTTGATAAAAATCTTGACGACGAGGGGGCCATTCCGATGGCGACACTTTACTGTCTTGAGAAACCGGGCCTGGCCGATGCTGTGCGGGGAATTGGGGGGAGCGAGGGAGGAGATGACGGGGAACGGACCTCTTTTCGTATGCGATTTCTGGGCTGAGCTCAGAGACAAAGGCGTCGAGCGCGCCTGTGGATCTGGAGAGGGAGTGGACATTGCCCATCGGGAAAGAGGTGAGAGCGTGCGGTGCCATATTTGGACAGGCAGTCCAGCTACATGAATAAAAACAGGGCAGACGGAGACGGAGTGCGCTTCGGTGTCTCCGATCTTATTGCCGTCATGCCCGTTGTTCAGCGTCACACTTGCACTGTCCATCGTGTCGTCGCCATCGCGCCACACGACGAGCACGACGAGCACGGCAGCGACGACGAACTGCGCCACAGCGGCGGGGAGGGCGTGACAAGGTGTCACGCTGGACCGTGACGGGTTGCATCGGTTGACCTCCATCATCCAAGCGCCGTCGACCTCGACAACGCTCGTCCTGTCCCCGACGACCCCCCTTTTTTCTTTCTTTCTCCTTCGTTGTTGTTGTCTGGGATGAATTACCAGTCGCAGTCCCAGCAGGGCCAGTACCCAATGTCGTTTCAACAGCCCACGATGCACATGCAATCGTACCAGGTGAACGGGATGATGCCCAAGTTGTACGGCCCATCCCAGACGCAGTCCCAGTCGATATCGCCCACCCAGTTGCTCTCTGCCTCCCCTTCCCAACTGATGGCTGCCCATCCCTCTCAGCCACTCACCCTCACTCCCGCCCAGCTACTCCAGCAGCAGCAGCAACAACAACAACAGCAAGGTGGTTCGTTTAGCCCCATGTCCTCCGGCCTCGGCATCAACACCGCCCCCATGAACAACATCCCTATCATCCCTCACATACCTGCCACCTCAAATCAGCCTCAAAATTCTCCCATGCGCATCCCCTTTCAGCCCCCATTCCGCTACCCCCAAATGTCCCCCCAAGAACGCGTCGCATTTCAGCGACAGCAACTCCCCCCTGATCGTCCCCCCGGCACGCCCACCCAGCACGAACGCGGCCCCAGTCTCACCCACGAACGCCCCACCAACCAGCACGAACGTGCCCAAAGCCAGTCCCATGACATTGCTTCTCTCCAAGTCGACCGCCCCTCCTCCTCGGCTTCTGTCCGTTCTCATCACTCCCATACGGCTCACGACGCCCCCCCACTTCTCCCCATGATGCCTCCTCCCACCTCCCGCCCTGGCACTGCCTCTGGTACCATACCCACCCCTTCCCGCATGAACCCCAATCAACACCCCATGAACCTCAACCCAAACATGAACGCTCTACCCCTCCCCCACAACATGAACATGAGTGCTCACATGGCCTCTGGCCCAAATATCAACCCTGCCATGAACCAACCACAACAAATGGGTCCAGCTTCGTCCCTCAATCCTCAGCTCAATCAAGGTCCCATGCAGATGGCCATATCAATGAATCGGCCCCCTACACGAACCGGTTCAGCACTTGGTCACGCTTCTCCCAAACAGTCGCCGCGATTGAGTATAGGCCCCATCGGTGGTCCGCCATCCTCCGTTGCAATCGGTGGTTTGGGTCCAGGCGTCCAGGGCAGTATCCCAAATAGCTTGACCACTGGAATGGGCCCCGCGATGGGCAACGTCAACATGTCAAGCCTCGGTCCTCCCATCAATGGAAACATGTCTATGGTAATGGGTCCCCAAGGAATGTCAGTCATGCCCGGAATGGGTGTCATGGGCCACATCAACATGAACTCTTCAACCCCAAGCAACCTAGGTGCTGGAGGGAGTATGATGGGTGGTACTGGTGTCGCATTGATGGGTCCTCCACTCCTCCCCCAAGCTACGCAACGCCCTGATCGAGAGCCAATGATGCAACCTCATACGCGTGAACCATCTGCCCCCGTTGCACGTGAAACAGTGAGTGTGGTGCCCTCTTAGCTACAGTGCTTACAGGATCCCTCAGAGTCTTCCTCCTGGCTCGACTGCTTCATTTTTGGCCCTCGATAACACGGCGATCGGTCCTAACATCCCCAACATGCAGAGACAAGGCTCACAACCCCCACAACAACATTCACCCGTCCGTCAAGTCTCGGCACCTCATCGTTCTCCGATGCCTCCCGTGCGGAAAATTGGGGAGGTCCCTGGCCCAGCGGGTACGCCACCCGTCAACGTACCGCCCATCCCGGGCACGACACCAGGACAAAAGCTCCCCCCTCACATCGCTTCTCTCAACCCAGCCGTTACCAAGATCTCCTACATACCGTACGTCTTCCCGTCGAAGCCATCCGACACAATCGATACCCCATCCGATGAAAACAAGAAACCGCTTCCTGATGAGCCGAACATCGATACTGACAAGGACGGCACGACAGAAACCAAACCGTCTGTCAATATTGAAGATCCTGTGCCGATGCTCACGCCCTCTGAAATAGCGACACTTAAAGACGTGATAGTGCGCGACTCGGCGTACGAGACGGTGTATCGCGCCAAGCAAGAGAGGATGTCACAGGAACTACGGACAGCTGGACCCGGCGGAAGATTGGCATGGTGGGACAGGGACTTTGCCTCCAATTTTGGGATCAATCGACGGCCAGATCGGTTTGATGTTCGATATCCCCGTCCACCACGAACGGACAGCAGCATGGGACCGAGGAAAAGGGGGGCAAGGCGGGAGGGCATTCGTATGTTGGTACCTTTCCCCTTTTCTACGCTGGTGATGGTTGAGCCAATGCGATAGACCGAGGAAATTGCCGCCGGAATTGGCAGACCGACCTGAGCAGCTCGTGCCAATCCGACTTGAGTTTGACGTGGAGCATCACAAAATGCGTGAGACATTTGTCTGGAACCTAAATGGTCAGCTTCCTGCCCTCTTCTGTCCGCACTGTCCGCACACGTTCAACCTGTCTTTTAGATCCCGTCATCACCCCTGAGATGTTCGCTCAGACCCTAGTTGAGGATTACTCCCTCTCCCCCACCTATCACAGCGTGATAACCAAGTCGATCCAAGAACAGTTGAGTGATTTCAAAGCGCACGCTGCCAGCGTAGACGCGGACTGGAAACCACCTACGATTGAGACACCGCAGTCAGAAGGGCCTGGCGCGGAGGAGCAGGACGACTCGGATGTCGAGATCGTGCGTCATCAACAGCTCGCGTCCGAGCCCATCGACGTGCCTCGCATAGACATGGAGGATGACTGCGTGGTTGTAGGGCGGGGGACGCTGGACGAGGAGGCAGTGCAGTGGTGGGAGCTGTGGCGGAAGCGCGCAAGGAAGGAGATGCCGACGCGCATCGTGTCGACCAATCGGCGGAAGAAACGCAAAATTAATGCCAAGAGCGAGGGCGCAGACGAGACTAGCGGGAGCAATGACAATGGTAAGGAGAGACCTCGAACGGTGGACGAGTTTGAGGTGGACGAAAAGAAGGTACGAGAAGATTTGCGGATAGTAATCAAGGTAGGTTTGCGTCGTGATCGTCGTTGGCGGGGCGTTGATTGTGCGTGGGTCAGCTTGATATGGTCGTGGGCTCAATGAAATTGGATGATCAGTTCGAGTGGGACCTTGAAAACCAGGATGCGTCCCCGGAACTGTTTGCCGAGGTTTATGCAAAAGAGTTAGGTTTAGGTGGGGAGTTCAGGTGAGCAAGCTCGTTGGAACGATGCTGTTACGTATCTAACGTGTATGTAGGACCGCCATCGTGCACTGCATACGGGAGCAAGTGCAGGTGTACCAAAAGTCCCTCTTCCTCGTGGGTCATCCTGCAGACGGCTCGGCCGTCCAAGACGATGAGCTTCGCATGTCCTTCTTGCCCAGTCTCACCTCTGCAGCGAGAGCGATAGACCAAGTCAAGTCTTTTACCCCAATCCTCAACTACCTTAGCGATGGAGAGATCGAACGGAGCGAAAAGGAACGAGAGAAGGAGCTCGCCAAGAGGCGGAAACGGAACACGCGGGGTCGTCGCGGTATTACACTTCCAGACCGTGAACCCAACCGAACCTACCGTACCCCTGCCTTAGGCTTCCCCGAGCTGGATCCTGCGACGCTTGCTCTTGCCGCCGCTGCGAATGCACCCACGTCAAGGCGTGCGGCGGCGGCGGCTGCCCAGGTGACGATTGCAAACATGGTTGCGTCGGAGAACGGGACATCCATCATGCCACTACAGTTGGCGCCGCAACAGTCAACCCCGCAGGTAGCGTTGTCGTTGGGCAAGGAGAAGAAACCAAGAGGGTTCTTCAAAGCCCCCGACTATCCTGATGAAATTCTCCGCCCACGTGCACGTGTGACTGAACTGACGCCG
Organism: Crocinoboletus aff. laetissimus; assembly: GCA_038089315.1. NCBI lineage: Eukaryota > Fungi > Basidiomycota > Agaricomycetes > Boletales > Boletaceae > Crocinoboletus > Crocinoboletus aff. laetissimus. The sequence continues at coordinate 8,356 of JBBPKQ010000163.1, read as the reverse complement.
ACGACCGCTGTGGAATCCACCTCGACATTGCTGTCGCTGCCTGAAAACGACCCGCCCGCCCCGGTCGTGAACCCTGCGCCGCCCGATATCAAGGTGATCACGAAGAAGACTGAAAGGGAAGCGAAGGAAAAAGAGTTCGCGGACGGGCAGCATGCCAACCAAATAAATGGTGTTTGGCATTGCTCTAATTGTGGCTGTCCGGAAAGCATCGCGATTGGGCGGCGAAAAGGACCTTTGGGAGACAAGTCCCAGTGTGGGACGTGCGGTACGTACTGGCTTTTTTGGACACCAGAATGATAATACAAGATCTTATTAGGCAAGTTTTGGCATCGGCATCGACGTCCGCGGCCGGTTCAGTATAGCTCGGATCCTCAATACCACCTAAATTTGAGAAACGAGGAGCTGGGCAAGACGAACGCCAAGAAGCGAGGTCGGGCGGCGAACTCGGTGGCTGCGGACAGCGTGGAGGCACCGAGCCGACAGAAATCCGAATTGTGGGTTGAGGCGCCAACGCGACCGCCCAATTCGGCGACGATACCACCGTCTGAGGACGATAGACCGGTGTCACCGGTGTCGACAGCATCGAGCGTGTCGGAAGCGCCTCTTGCACAATCCCTCAAAACAAACGACGCGAGTCAGTCCATGCCTACTGCGCCGCCCCGTCTGTCGACCCCGGACTCACCACGACCTCCGTTAATGGTGAATTCAAGTTCTCCGAGCGGAGAGCCCGCCTCGCATGCGAGCGGTACATACGTGAGCGCACATGTTCTCCGACGCGGATGCTATTGATACTCAAACGTCAAGTGAACAGTCTATACCCGCGTGGCTGTCAGATGCGATTGTGACACTGCAGGCCGAGTATCCAGAAGATAGATTTGAGGCGATTTTGCGCAAGTCGTCGCCCAGGGCAGCGCCGGAGTGGCGGATAAAGTGTTTGGACTGTCCTGGCAAGGTGCGCCGTCGTCGCGAATGGCTTTTCGTTTTTATTTTCTAACTGGAGAATGTTGTTTTCACGGCTAGTTGTATAACCCCGGACCGGGCGATTCGTTGTCGAATTACGAAATTCATCTGAAGAATCGACAACATCGGTTAAGGGTTACGAATCGTGCCAAGGGTACTCTTTCCTAGTCGTCGCCTTCATCGAATAGCATACCATTTCCCAATCACATGCCATATCTCGGACGCCTTGGATGTCATCACGTCGCTATTTACGAAATGAATGTGTGCCGTGTTCTTTTTTTCCACTTTTGCTTTCTCATTTTCTCATTTTTTCGTTTGCTTTTTTTTCTGTTGCAACTCGATAATCTTGCTTGCCGTCCCGCTGTGCTCATGTACCTGCTTGTGCATACCTTACTGTCCTGTTTATCTGCTTTCCTTTTTCAAAACCCAAAACGCGACGTTCTGGCCATTGATGTGCACCAGCCAGGTCCAGAGAGACGGAGCAACACATTGTGTAATTATGCCACCATTATTAGTACTCCTTGTGTGCCAGGACTCGGACATTCATTCAAGTTTGTACATTTCACGACAACAAGCGTTATAAACTTCAGACCTCCTACTAGTCATAAAGAGCGACCACGGTGAGATTTCGTTCACCGGGTACTAACCCTCTTTTGAGACAGGTCAGAACTGGAATTGACCCTTTTGGGCCACTTTCGGCTGCCTCCTGAGGCCGTGAAAACATGAAACTGCCAAATTGAAGGTGCTAGTTAGCCGCGGCTAGTAACAATCCGCCGAGCTGGCTCAGGCTCTTACTGAAAGTGTACCACCCAGACATACAGCGGCTAGGTGAAACACCGTACTAATCCATTACCAGCCACTTCGCCTCGTCAGCTGCAGGGTACGGGTATGACCCGCTGGACGCACAAAAAGTCCGACAGTATCTGTACATATAATGCTTACTTCCTCTTTTTCCTTGCCCGCACAGTATTTGGGTCGCAAACGGGCCGTCAGGCAGACCACCATTGATCCCAACCTCATACCAAACCATGTCCGACACTGATCCCATATGGCGACCCGACACTGATCCACCCAGGCCACCGCTTGTACTAGGAGATGTATACAGACCAGACATCCTTGATGTGATCGAGCAAACGGTCGATTCGCTCCGTCCTCAGCTAAGAGATTTGAGCGATAAGATACACGGTAAGCCCGAGCCTCCGCGACACGACATTCGAATTCTCAGGCTTTATCTCGCGACCGGTCGACGTTCATCTCCTGCGCTCTCCACCATTTAGCTCGCCCCGAGTTGATGTTCGAAGAACGGTGCGGTCTCGTCTTCTCTGCTACCACTGTGGTGCGATACTGATTCGGTGCCTAGTTATGCCCACGACCTGTATACAGAGTTCATGGAAACCCAGGGATGGGTAGTTCAGAGACACTATTTTCTTGAAACCGCTTGGGTAGCTACCTACACACACGGCAAAGGGGGTCGAGTCCTCGGTATCAACTCCGAGATGGATGCACTCCCCGGCATTGGTCACGCATGCGGCCACAATTTAATCGGCATCGCGGGTGTAGCGGTCGCTTGCGCAGTCAAGGCTGCCATGGAAAATCAGAACATCGACGGTAAGGTGATCTTACTCGGGACCCCCGGTAAAGTTTCTATTTCGCATCGGGTGTATACGAATGCTTACTGGATGTTGTGTAGCCGAGGAGGGTGGATTTGGTAAAGTTAAACTGTGGGAGAAAGGTGCCTATAACGAAATGGATGTCTGTATCATGTGTGTTTTGAGCCAAGTCTTTCCGTTTCTCCACTCATCTTTTTGGTGATGCAGGTGTCACCCAACACCGGGTCCTCCCTACTCTATCAGTCTTTACAAATGTCTGGCTTTGCTCCAGCTCGAAGTGGACTACAAGGGGAAGACGTAAGAATCAGTGAGGTGTGCTTGGTGGATCAATGACCCATCTGGCATTCAGTGCACATGCAGGGTTGAACCCCTGGGAAGGCAGGAACGCACTGGATGCTGCAGTTCTTGCATACACGAATATTGGGCTTTTGCGCCAGCAGATTAACCCAAGCAACCGTGTAAATGGTGTGTTCGAGGGGAAAGGATGGGCTCCAAACGGTCCGTGCCGGATTTCCTTGACTTACCATCACCTCAATCAGCATGTACAGTGATTCCTGACAATTGCACGGTAAAGTAAATTAGCTTCTTTCCCACGAGACTTGTTGGTTAACGCTGCCAAAGATTGTTCGTGCGTGCCCCCATGACCAAGGAAGTGTACGACACCACAGCTCGGGTGAAAGCGTGTTTCGAGTATGTATCATCATTCACATTCTTTGCTATACCATATCTTTC
>JBBPKQ010000161.1:7325-17585 GCA_038089315.1 Crocinoboletus aff. laetissimus | reverse complement strand
TTTTTGATACCACAATGGTGTCGGAGTACTCGGATGAGATTTTTAAGTATATGTCAGAACTCGAAGTGAGCTCCCCGCAATTTTTGGAGAAGGCGTCCATTGACTGGTTTCTCGACAGGAGGACGTGATGCCTAACCCCGATTATATGGACGGGCAGAGCGAAATTACGTGGTCCATGCGACAAACCCTCGTTGACTGGCTTCTTCAAGTACACTTGCGGTGGCATATGCTTCCCGAGACGCTCTGGATCGCTATCAACGTCGTCGATCGTTTCCTTACCAGGAGAGTCGTGTCACTCGTCAAGCTCCAGCTCGTTGGTGTTACTGCAATGTTCATCGCCGCAAAGTACGAAGAAATTTTGGCGCCATCGGTCGACGAGTTTGTCTTTATGACAGAGAACGGGTACACCAAGGAAGAAATTCTCAAGGGCGAACGCATTGTCTTGCAAACCCTGGATTTCAAAGTTTCGCAATACTGCTCCCCGTACAGCTGGATGCGAAAGATCAGCAAGGCCGACGACTACGACATTCAGACGAGGACATTAGGCAAGTTTTTGGCCGAGGTTACCCTGTTGGACCATCGCTTTTTGAGATGCAAGCCAAGCCTCGTCGCGGCGGTCGCAATGTACAGTGCGAGGAAGATGCTTGGTGGTGACTGGGTGAGGACGGAATGTGGATCTTTGCTGCATTCCCCCGATAACTGATCATGTGACTCGTTTCCATTCCTGGTCACCCAGAACGCAGCGTTTGTGTACCATTCTGGGTTTGTTGCCGAACATCTGGAAACTGGTCATCAATGGATCTGCGAGAAGCTCTTGGAAGACAACTTTGTACAGCAATACGCCTGTCAGAAGTACGCGCACAAGAAATTCCTCAAGGCGTCGCTCTTCGCCATCGAGTGGGCCAAGAATAAGAACAATTCGAGCCGAACCGAGGAGGTTGACATGACGCTCAAGAAGTAATCGCAGCTCCGTTCGGGCGTTGTTCAGTCTCTCGCACGACATCTCCAGTTTCATCACCTCATCTTGTGCCTGACATCCTGTTTCCAATTCTCGCATCCATTCGCAATCTCAATGTCTGATTACACATTCTAGTCTCATGTCTTATCTCTTATGTGTTGCTCTTGCCTTGCTATCCTCCCATGCATTCCTGTCACCGCATCTTTTCCCATTATCTGTTTGCCGCTGCGCACTACTGCGAAACACGTCGTATTCATCTAATCACGTATACATGCTTGTTTTGCCTATGTCTCGCCATCCCGCACGCATCCTCGGCATTCTTTCGCAGACACATTTGTATGCCATGCACCGTCGTCCCTCTCTTTCTCTCCGTCTGTCTCTGGTCGCTTTGTTCTTTTTTTTTTTTTTGTGTCTATCATTTTTTATTTTCCTATCTACTCATTCACGTTATTCAACCACGGCCTAAAACTTGTAGGCTTCCTATTCCAGTTGGGTTTCACTTGATGGACTCGAGCGCTTTCTACTTGTTTCCTGTACGCTCCTGTCTCGAATAGCTCTTGTTGAGCCATTATCTGCGTTACTGTGTAGCATGTGGTAGCTGCCGGGTGCCTACTCATCTCGACAATTTTTATTATTTAATACCCAATCCGACCGAGTTCCGAACTTGTGTGCATGTGATTCCGGATAACCTCACCTCTATCGAATACATCATGTCGCTGTCGTTCAAAGGCCACACCGTCGTCGTGACTGGCGCGGGCGGGGGACTAGGAAGAGCGTACGCCCCACATTCGAACACGATGTCCTTTCTCATGCGAATACCTCGTGCTTCCGTCCTAGGTATTCGCTCTTGTTTGCTGCGCGCGGTGCCAACGTCGTCGTGAACGATTTCAACGCAGAAGCAGCACAGAAGGTGGTCGATGAGATCAAGCGAGGTGGGTAGCTCGTTATTGCCATCACGACCCGCGTCTTTCGCCCGTGGCGTTGTGATTCTAGTACTGACATCGTGCGTCATGCATCATCGTTGGCAGCGGGCGGCAATGCCGTCGTGAACACGTCTTCGGTGACGGACGGTGCGGCCGTCATACAAAGCGCCGTCGACGCCTTTGGGGGGATCACCGTCCTTGTGAACAATGCAGGTATATTGCGGGACAAGGGGTGTGTGGTTCACCCACGACCGTAGGCGTGAAAGACTCACTTTGGATGTGCACGGGATAGGTTGAGGAACATGTCGGACGCCGAGTTCGATCAGGTCATTGAGGTACATCTTAAAGGCGCTTATGCCTGTACCAAGGCTGCGTGGCCGCACTTCCGTAGCCAAACGTTTGGGCGGGTCATCAACACGTCGAGCACTGCGGGCATCTATGGTACGCTTTTCCGTGTAACGCCGCGAGGAAAATACGTGGTTGCTTAAATGCGTGTATGATTGTGATTGTGACAGGCAACTTTGGTCAGGCCAACTATAGCGCTGCAAAGATGGGTTTAATTGGATTCACAAAAGCGCTTGCGAGGGAAGGCGTCAAGTACAATATTAATGCGATCGCAGTTGCACCCGTGAGTTTCTTTCAGGGCAACACATGTGACTTGTGTATTGACTGCGTTCGATCCACCAGGCGGCTGCATCAAAGATGACAGAAACGATCATGCCGCCTGAGATTCTCGCGAAGTTAAAGGTATGACAGACTCGTGGGTCTCGCGGATCAATATCTGAACGTAGACCTTTTCTTTGTTAGCCTGATTTCGTGGCACCATTCGTCGCCACCGTGTGTCATCCTGATGGCCCAAATGCCTCGGGACGTGTGTTTGAAGTCGGAGCAGGGTTCGTCGCAGAGAACCGGTGGGAGAGGAGCAAGGGGACTGTCTGGAGGACGGACGAGACATTTACGCCTTCTGCTGTGAGACCCATTTCCCTTCACTACCTCGGCATGGCCTTATGAGCATTCAGGTCAAGCTCAAGTGGTCGGAAGTCACCGACTTTTCGAGCCCAAGATAGTAAGTAGAGGCGATGTACGTCCTATTCGTTCACAGTAACAGGATTGCAGTCCAGAGTCCCCCGCAGACGTTGAGAGCACTGTGCGTTGTCCGTTTTGATTTGAGATGTAGTTTTCTGATACGGTGTTGACAGCTCGATGTCGCTTCCAGTCTGCCGCCGAACGCTCAGTCGACGCCGCCTGTTCAATTTGGTGGTCAGACTGTCATTATCACCGGAGCTGGTGCAGGCCTTGGACGTGCCTACGCTCTTATGTATGGTCGACTGGGGGCCAATGTCGTCGTAAACGACGTGAGCGAAAAGGGAGCTAACGCGGTGTGCGAAGAAGTCCGGCAAGGTGAGTGAACATCGCTGCCTGGGATTCTATGATTTTACATCCTGACGGGCAACCCGTAGCTGGCGGCAAGGCGGTGCCTGTAATTTGCTCTGCTGAAGACGGCGACCGCATTGTCAAAGCTGCTTTGGAAGCGTTTGGCGGTGTGCACGTCCTCGTGGCGAACGCGGGTGTGCTACGAGATCGCTCGTTTGCTGCCATGTCGGAGAAAGAATGGGATCTGGTGATGGCTATCCATCTCAGAGGTACCTACAAGGTTGGTTCTCTCCACTTGGAGGATTCTGTGTGTCGACAGCGAGGTTAGTGTGCCAGAGCCGTTTGGCCGATCTTCCACAAGCAAAGGTATGGACGGATTGTGACCACGTGCTCGCAAGTTGGTATCTGTGAGTCGATATGGGCACATAATGTTACTCTACGCTCTAACATACTTCTCTTCAGACGGAAACTTTGGACAGACCAACGTGAGTTATATTTTTGCCATCGACTTTATCGCTGTCTCACGCGCTTCTTGGACAGTACTGTGCAGCCAAAGCCGCCATCATGGGATTCACGAAGACCCTTGGATTCGAAGGCAAAAAGTACAACATTATTTGCAATGTCATTGCTCCTAGTGCTGGGACTGCGATGACGATGACAGTATGGTCGGTCGATGTCGGACCCTATCACAACCTTTTCCTGACGCGATTCCCAGGCCAAAAGAGATGGTAGATGCTTACAAGGTAACCGACTCTCAGCATCTCTAGAACGTTCGGCCACCAACTGACATCCACGCAGCCGGATTACATCGCCCCCATCGTGGGCTATCTGACCAGCCAGGACAACACCGAGACGACGGGGAGATTGTTTGAAATTTCGGGTGGCTGGGCGGCCGAGACGCGGTGGCAACGAACGGGTGGACACGGTTTCCCCACGAGCGTGACCTTGACGCCCGAGGACGTCCTTGCGAAATGGGACGTATTTACCAACTTTGGTGCGTGGCCTTGTCTCAACATGCTCTCGGGCTGGACACTGACCGATTGGGCGATGCAGATGATGGCCGTGCGACGCATCCAGCGACGACGTCGGAAGGTATGGCAGCGCTGATGGCGAACTTGGACAATACCGGGGTAGGGCCTCCCAAGTCGAAACTGTAGTTTTAACTGGCACCATGATCGATGTGACCTGGCACACGAATTCTGATCGTGTTTCGAAAAGTGTGCGATAAACTTATTCACATACGGCCGTCTGCGTTGTATGTACCGGGAGTACCCTCCGGCCAGGGGGGAGATTGGGCATAAACACTCTGATCAGTTCAGAGTTCGATAGCTCTGCGATGATTTCTGAGAGGTGGGCGCGCGGGTAATATGATACCTGGTATGCTTACAGTTGGTCCTTGCGAGATAGTCGACCCCGGAAGTAGAGCGAGTTCGACAAACCCTGGCTTGAGGTCTTTCTATAATACGAGTGTTGTGAGGATGGATGCAGTGACGAAAACACGATCCTTCCTCCTGTAATTCAGCACCAGGGGGTTGAATCTACCTCGAACTTTATTCATGGTACTTTAGTGGTAGCACTTGTTTTTCGAGAGTACCCCCAATTCCACCCGACATGTGATTTCGCCTCTCCCTCCCTCCGGGCCAGCACCCAACTTCGCACAGTCCCCCCCCCCCCAAGTTGACGAAGCAAAACCGAAACTGACATGTCCAAGTTACCCGCCGTTTTCGTCGATCCAGAAGACTCGCAGTTGGTGGCAGACGCGAAGAAGCACGTTCTGGAGGACGAAGAGTACTCGTACGTGGAGCGCGACGTCATCCTCTACAACCTCGGTATCGGTGCTACCCACCAAGAGCTCCGGTGGACGTACGAGGCCCACGAGGAGTTTGGTGCTCTCCCTACGTTTGGGGTCGTCCCACAGTTCGACGCCAGCTCCTCCGTGCCGCTCAACTGGCTCCCGAATTTCAACCCGGTGCGTGTGTTCCTCAGCCATCGAGCGTCGGGGCCTGACGCGGTCTTTTCCTTCCCTCGGGCGGGGATGGTTCTAGGCGAAGCTGTTGCACGGCGAACAATACTTGTCCATTAAAGCTCCAATACCTACTAGGGCGAACGTCGTAAACACAACCCGGTGTGTCATGGACACAACAACCCCATCGGTTCGGGGTCGACTGACCGTACGGAACATAGACTGCTCGAAGTCCTTGACAAGGGAAAGGCCGCTTCTGTCACGACCCTCGTCCAGACCAGGGACAAGGACACGGGTCAACTTCTCTTTGAAAATCAAGTCACCCTGTTCATCCGTGGCGCAGGCGGTTTCGGCGGTAAGCGTACTGGAGCCGGTACGTTTCACATCCCACGGCCAATCTCGGTGACGGGGTTCGGACCATGTTACATAGACAGGGGCGCAGCGACAGCACCAAACATACCACCGAAACGCGCCCCGGACGCCGTCGTGGAAGAAAAGACGTCGCCCACGCAGGCCGCACTGTACCGGTCAGCTCCCCCTTTGTCGTTCATCGAGCGTTCATTCACGTGATTCAGTCTGAGCGGGGATTACAATCCGTTGCATGTCAGTGTTCCTCTCCTTCCCTCATTCAGTGAACGGGGGCCTGAAAGCGCGGTTGTTTACGTCTTGGCACCCTTGTTGAACCCACTCTCAAAATTGGTTGGTGCAGATCGCGCCCGAATTCGCCGCGATGGGCGGGTTCGACAAGCCGATACTCCACGGTGCGCCGCTTTGCGTGGAGTCGACTTTTCCGCGCTAACGAGCTACGGTTGTGGGGGTGTGATGACCCAAAGGACTTTGCTTCATGGGGATCGCGGGTAAGCATGTTTTCAAGACGTTTGGTCCCTACCAAGACATTAAAGTCCGGTACGTCACACGGAACAAGACATTTGGGGTTCTCGTTTCGATGGGAACCCGGGGTTGCGTGATTCGTGGTTCAAGGTTTGCTGACTGGAATCGTGTCTCCCCCCCCCTCAAGGTTTGCCGGGGTTGTGTATCCTGGCGAGACACTTGTCACGGAGATGTGGAAGGAAGGTCATAAGGTGATATTTGGTGGGTCACCCCCTTTTTTCTCATGAACAAGAAAGGAATCTCGGTGGGGACCTGTGTGCTCATGTTTCGTAATTGTGGTAGCCGCGAAAATTAAGGAACGAGGGACTAGCGTATTGGCCAACGCCGCAGTCACTCTGGCGGACGGGGACAAGGCGAAACTGTAGGATTGTGTTGAAGTTTGAAGGTCTAATACGGGAGCGTTCTGGCCATGGGAGACTTGTTGAATGTTTGATACGCGGTCTTAATAAACGATTGTCGCGGCGACCCCCCCACCGTGTGACCAAGTTTGGCCTGCGACGTCTTAGCCTCGATTGCTCCCGTATACGCGGCTCCCGAGTCCGCGTAGGATCATCAAGTGGCCGTAACAATGCCAAGACGAAAGAAAAAGGAAGAAAAGTCTAGTATGTACACATGATCATGATCGCGCCCGTCCGAAACTTGTTAAATAAACTGGCCATTGACAGCATTAACAGGATTGGCATGAATAAGAGTGAGCGAACCGTTCTGGGATGTCCCGTACGCCGCCGTGCGATCAACCGGGACAAAACGCTCGAACGCACGTAACGTGTCTTCTACCCGCTCAACACGTCAACACGGGGGTAACGCCTGAAACGTGCGTGAGAGCGTGCACCGCAGCCCAAGCAACGGCTGCTCCAGACGACAGCGACGTACCGGGGTAATACCAAAACGTGACACAGAGGATGAGGTAGAGACCTATATCACGCGTGGTCAATAACTTGGCAATAGCCATGACATGGACGACGGTCGAGACGACGTCTTAGCGAGTGTGTGTCACGTACACATGAGGATCATCCCTTCGAGCCAGTTTGACTTGCCATCCTGGAGGACGTAGTTGACGGTGAGCACTACAACGGCCGTCACGGACTTGCGGATCGCTGGAGTGGGGAAAGCGGGGACGCACCCGAGAGGAACAAGACGATGGACTGGAGAGGATCAAACAGGAGCGTGAGCGGCTTGCCGAGTATCCATCCCAACGTGACGATGAACCTATGTGGGTGAGCGTCCATGGTACCGTCGTTGGCAACTTGGGGAAGGGGCGACGTACGGAATGACAAAGAGCGCGATTTGCTGATGGACGAGGTTATCGCATTCCGAAAACGGTGTTATAGTGAAGGGGGGAACGCACGATGCTAGAACCGACTGCAACACCCAGACTGAGCGTCAACTTGTCCTTGACAGACACCGTCACCGCCGTGACGTGCTCTGCGGCATTTCCAACGATGGGGAGGAGAATGACCCCGACGAACTCCTTGCTGATGCGTCCGGTGTTCGTCAGACCATTGATGGAGTCTACGAGAAACTCTGCAGTAACAGCGACGAGCTACGGAAATCGCCAACCATCACCTTTACTACTACCTAAAGGCGCATATAGTCAACAAACTTACTACGGTGACGGCAACCAAGAGTCCGAGAGACACCGGAACACTCATTTGAGGCTCCTCGGTCTCATCCTCAAGTGCCATTTGTGTGACACTGTGGCCTGACTCTGGATCGGAGGTCGGCCCAGCAGCGTGGGCTGTCCTGTCCCCCGACGTAGAGAAATGGGGGGTTGGAGAGGACGGAGGTGAGGTGACCAATGGCGCTCCAGTGAATTCTGGTACCGCAGCTCGCTGTCCACGACGGAATTTCTTGAACTTGAATGGGTTGTCCCTGTATTTGACTGACTCCAGAATCTCCTCGCTATCGTCTTGGTAGAGAGCTTTGTGCGAAAAGAGTTGAAAGAAGAGGTAGGACGCGTAGACTGAAGGGCAGCAAAATCAGTGTTATTCATGCCATTATGACCCCCCCCCAAAAAAAAAACCGTACTAAAGAGTAGAATGATGGCGACCTGTGAAGAGCTCAGACTTGTTCACTTATCCTCAATGTTAGTCAACATACCCCATGGCTCATTTTGAGAATCGAGTCCTCAGTAGTGGTTGTATCGGAAGAAGCCATCAGAAAGGCGCCAGGAAGGAGGACGGCGATGACGCTTATCGTCAGAAGAGTCGAATTCATCTGCGCCGCGACTTGTAGCCAACGTTTCAAACGGCGTGAACGACGATGGGATGGAGAAAAACGCACTGATCCCGAATCCCTGTTCCGAGAACCTCAATCCGCCCGCAAAAAAGCACATGCCGAGCACGAGCACTGTGTAGCAGGGCAAGATTAAGGGGGGCACAAGCGATGGCACAGCTGGATGATGGCTTACGCAAATTGCTCAAGATGGACCCGACAACTAGCAGAGATTACGAGTCTGGGAATGTGCAACCAGCGGAGAGTGTTTTACTTACGAGATGACTGCACGATGTCTAGTTCACACTTGACCAAAGCGATGATCTGATCGAACGTGAGACACGCACGAGTGTACACGGCGGGATTCGACATACCGAAACAATCAACTCGACGCTGCGGCAGAAGCGGGTGAAGATATCAGCCTATCAAGAGGTGCGACGAAGGCCCACTTACGCATTTCCCTAAGAAGGAAAAGTGTAAAGACGCCGGCAGCAAAGCACTGGACATGCTTACGAGGGTGGCATTCATGAGGCCTGCCAGAGTTTGTCCGACCCGCAGCGATAATTCATCCGTGGCAAATGCAAGCAACTGGGCGGCTTATGAACGCCACGTTGTATTTCCAGAGCGAACGACCCACCTTGGCGAGAGGTACGATAGCGAGAAAAGAGACTGTTTACGTGAGTTGACAGCGACCAGTGCAGAACGAAAGGACGACCACGCACAGACGAAGACGAGCGTGTACTCGTTGGGCAACGCGAATTTCAGTGCCCACTGACCCAGGGGACATCAGCGCAAAAAACAAAAAGACAGAGAAAAGTCGCAAGACGTACGGATATTGGGATACAAACGAGGAGAATGTTCAAATCTGGTCAGGAAGGTATGAGGAGAAAGGCCTTGCTCCGCTGGCGGACGACTCACAAGACGCAAATAAAATGGCTCGTATACTTTTCCAAACCGTTGGTGGCTGCCCCACCTTCCTCGGGGGCTGCATTAGAAGGGAGGTACGTTGTCGAATGGTAGTCCGTTGAGTTCCACCCTCCGTCGTCCGTCTCCTCACTGCAGAGGGAGATGGCTGTTGGGGGTGTATCAACTGTGTGGAGTTAAAAAGCGACTCGGCCGTGCCTACGACTGGTGACGACGATCGTAGGGTATCCATGAACTCCCCGAAAGCTATCGAGTTTTTATGAATAAGTAACGGGCTACTACTCGGTAAGAAAGAGTGAAACGTTGAGCTGGAACACGAGGAGACGAGGCACAATGTCGTTTGTATAAAGGGGACGTCGACTATTCGAGGCACGCCGATGCCGGGCACCCCGAAAAAGGCAACCTCTGTCGTTCGATCAGAAAATCGGCGTTCTCCAAATTTCCTTTGGAACGCGCCGCTACGTCTCAGCCGCAGTCAGGCCAGCACGCGAACTTGACTGAGTCTACCCAGCACAGCACCCAGGCCAAGCTCAGAGCTGCTAGCACAGTGCGGAGATGTCCGAACGTTCTATTCGAATGTTCCATATCCACACGCGCACCGCACCGAATATTCCCCTGCCGTGGGTGTCTTGTACCGCCTCATCGGGGCGCGCCAGGCTTGGCCATCGTTTTCTTCCCGAACATATCCATACCTTGCGCTGCGATGGACTCGGGTCTCTGGCGTGTGCCTACCGGTGCATGCTCACCGGCTTTCAAAAGTCTGCCCTATGAAAACCGCTGCAGGTGTCGATACCCGTATGGTATCACCAGGCTGTGCACATTTCACAACTCAGCGAAGCGATATACGTGCAATACTTTGTTGCGTGGTAAGGGACAATCTATGAGCACAATCGTTTCACCTCACAGAACGCTTGTTACTTGTCTTGTCATAATGCAGGAAGATACTTATACATGTACAGTGCATTTAAAGCGAGCAGCAGAATGTGGTTAGAGTAAGTTGAAAAAAAAAAAAA
>JBBPKQ010000151.1:0-18004 GCA_038089315.1 Crocinoboletus aff. laetissimus | reverse complement strand
CAGGGTAGGAGTTAGGGCTATTGATGACCCTGCAAGAGTCAGAGCTAATATATTTTGGTTCTCTTGCAAATATCAAGTCTATCCAAAATGGCCTAACATTGGGACACTTATTTGAGCCACTGTAAGTGAAATTCCCACACCAGAAACTGTCATTTTAGCTACACTACAAAAGTACTAAACATTGTAATGCCTTTTGGAGTCACTGTAAAAAATCAACCCACCATCATGAAGAAATCCAAATAGTTTTTCTACCCCTTGGTTTCCCCATGTGATACATCGCTCAGCAAACAGCACAGTCTTCCTTGAAACTCAGATTATACATCGTCTTGTCCACCGTCTTTTCAATCTTCTTCCAGTCGGACCGGCGCTGGATGAACTCGTAGATATCCTACAATAGATCCGTCGATATTCAGAGGGACGCGAAGAGGCGATGCAGTGGGCAGGAAGTAGGAGGGGGAATAAGAATAAGAACGAAACGGGGAAACCACGTACCTCCGGCCGATACGCGCCTCCATAACGGGTGACGTCCCGCACGATCTGCGCGAGATCTCTCGCATCCTCGACGACAAAGACATGCCCAAGCATCTTGAGATGGTCAAAATCCGCAGTCACGTTCGGCACCTGGTACAGTTCAACGGAAAAACGCCATCCGCGGGTTAACAATGGCACAATGTATGGCAAGACTGCGAGACAGACAAACTTTGAGCGACGCGATGAATGCGTGGTACGTGTTCAGATCCGCGATTACCTGAAACCCGCCATTGAGGGAGATGATCTGGCGCTTGATATGTTTCTGCAGTATCCTACACGTCCCGATTCATCGCGTGCATCATCCAAATGTCAGCAAGCAGTGTATGCGCGCGCGCGACAGACGAAAAAAGAGACGGGAACACGCACGCCAACAACCGTATCCCGACTTCCTGGTAAAACACCTCGAGGACTTCTCTGCTCGTACTGCCCTTGAGCAGTTTGCAGTGCATCTCGAGGCACCGGATCGCTTCGAGGCAGCCTTCAGTCGGACGAAGATCGAGCGGGGTATCGTCTGGTGGGTAATATCCCCTAGGCTGGGTCAACGTTTGAATGATGTGATCAACCTGTCGTGGAATACCAGAGGATGGTGCAAAGCCGTCAGTCACATCCCGACGCTCATGTGGGAGGCGCGGCGTCATCGACGAACCTGATTCATAAGCACCTGTGTCCCTGCGTTCAACCCAGAGGCAACACAGTCGTCAAGCGTGTTCTCGAACCGTTTCTTCTCCCTCACGACTGCGTTCAAAAAGTCGGTCTTGTCGATGTGGGGAGCCTATTTAGAGTATGCGCATACACAGAACGTTTGATTTTCCGGAATGGGATCAGCGGTACATACGCGAAACGATCGGCGACGAAAACGCCACGCACCATTTCTTTGTCGAAAAACACCTGCACCATGCTCTGGATCGTATCCCCAATATGGACGAGTTCAAAGAACTGTAAAAGCGGCGCGACACTGGTCGTTCCTTCATGCTCAGAGGGTTTGTAGGATGACATGCGCTCGGTCGCTCTGTGGTTGACGTTGCGGTGGAAAAGTATTTAGTCCATACGATGGCAAGAGAAACGAAACGAACAGGATCGGTCCATTCTGGACTTACATTCCAAACCCCCATGCGATGTGCCTCGCGCCTAGTGCCATCAACATCTCGCAAAACGCATCGTCCAGCGTCTCGCGCACGCGTATGCCAGTCGTGCCAGGATACGCGACGAATGACTCCAGGCGCTTTATCGCATCTCGGGCGGCATGGATGAGCTGCAACGATACATCGAGGGAGAGGAGAAGGTCAAGCGCCTCGATAGACGCGCGTGCGGAAGTTCGGGAGTGCGCAGACGGCATGGCAGAGGCGTGCAATGTCCTCAAAGGGCTCGATGAATCTTTTGTGGACTTCGATGCATTTGCTGACGTGGATGTGGACGGTGCGAGGGACATCCTCGGAGTCTTCGGGCTCGTGGCATCCGAACTCGAGCTCGTCCGCTTGGAAAAGGCTGCCTCGTCGGACGCCATCTCGTTCGCCCGACTCGCTGCGAACTCACCCCATCCGGCGTCGTCTTCGTCCTCGCCAACCTCAAACAGCGCCCCATCCCCTCCAAGGCACTCATACCCGTCGCCTGGAACCGCGTCTGTGCCTATATTCCCACCAGAAACACCGGCCGCACCACCATTCCCCGCCCACCGCTGCGGATTCAGCATTGCAATCCCCTGCACGACCCCCGTCCCCACCACACCGACGCCAGTCCCGATCGCAGCACCGACACCTGTGCCGATGGCGCCTACCGCACCTACACCGGCACCGACAGCGCGCGGGACGATCGTGACCGGCAGCAGGAGCACGTCCTTGAAGGAGGCCAGCACGTTGAGCTTCATCAGCGCGGGATTCTGGGAATCGAGGAAGCGCGTCTGAGCTTGGGGGGCCCGGGTCTGGGATTGCGATCCGGAGATCACACGGCCGTCGACCATGAACTACAGCAAGAAGGAAGGGCGAGGAGAAAGAGAGGGTCGTGAGCGATGGAACGGCACAGAGTTGGGAGTGAATATGAATGCGCACCATCGAGGACGCTGTGAGCGAGACGGAACGTTCCCAATCTTTGCAGATCACGTCGAAGACGCGTTTGAGTTCCTCGATCTCGTCGTCGAGATATTCGTCCATATTTGGTTCGAACATTTTGTAGCTGTACCTCATAGTGAGAACGGCCTATAGGCAAGGGATGATTGACTGGATACGTACATGACATCCTCGGCATGTTCTGTCTTTACCGCTCTCGGTTCACTCTTGCGTGCTCCGTCGTTCGAGCTGCCGGAAACTGTGAGGATGCTATCGGCGACTCTAAATGCCTCTCTAAAGCATGCAGCGGTCGCCGACAGAAAAAGTGGTGTGCTAATTGTTCTTGCACGCGCAAGCAGGGAGGAAACGTATTCTGATATCTTTCAGACCATGTGAAATAATGAAAGAGGATCAGGTGACGTGCACGTAGGGGTGTATGCGTTAAATACCAAGGTACATGCGCGTCGAAAGATCAGTCTAGCGCACGATCCAAGACGGCACGCGACGACTTACCACGTCGCTAGCAATTCTCTCTGCGAACGCAAGCAACACGCCTGACTCGCGTGGGAACACTTTGAAAGCCCTCGCCCCATCATCCTCGATGGCAATAAGGACACGAGACATGAACTCGTCCATGGCAGTGAAATCGAGGCGGGCGTCCTTGCTGCACCCCAATCAACAACACGTCGACGAAGAAGTGGTGGAATAGACACACGTAAAGTTGGCGGACGGATCCCACTTTCCTTGCTCGTAAAAGACCTCTCGCTTCTCCGCCCAAAGCCTGCCCATCTCCCAGTCTCCTCCCGCCATGCCGAGTTTGCTGCTCCGCCGTCCAATCCCGTTCATGTAGATCGACACCTCCCAGCTTGCGGATGCAGCCTCTTTCATCCGCGCTTCGTCACCCCCGGTATCCGCAGCATCGAACGCTGTCAATAGGCCAGCATCGAACTTATCCATAGAGGCCTTGAGAGACGCGAGACGGAGATCCCATGTGGATACAGGCTTGATGGCAGGGGATAGAAACCGTGCGAGAAGGTGCAGGATACGAGCCTGGTTTAAAAGCGCAAGAGCAGAATCCAAAGATGGCGACAGGCACGGGGTGAGCGAGGCGAGAATGGCGTGGGGAGGTGCATTCGGGGCGGGCAAGAGCGGGAGTAGCAGCGCATGTGCCCGTATATACTTCGCGCGGAATGTCGGGGTCGGCTTTCCGGGCTCGTACGTATACACGCTGCTCAACGGCACCGAGCCCGACAAGTCGAGGAGCGCGGAGGCGCGTGCAGGGGCAGAGGCAAAGTCCCCAAAGTCGTCGTCGTCGAGGGAGGAGACAGCGAGGGTGGCGGGTCCGTGGGAGGCGCCGTTTTGCTTGTCCTTCTCGACCTTGGCTCTGGCTTCTAGCTCATCGAGGATGGTGCCGAGTCCGAACCTCTGTGTAGCGAGATCAAGCCAGCGCCGTTCCCAGAGGGTCTCGTCCCTTGCGACCCTACTCGTTGCCCTGCTCGCCCTGGCATACTTGGCAATGTCTGGGATTGGCAGGTGCGCCAACACTAGCACATGCAAATCGGCTGGCAGCTTCCCGATGGGCGGCGAGGGGGGTTTGGTTGCCGCGAGAACCAGTGCTGGTGCTGGCGCCCGCGCAGTGAAGTACCCAGGCGAGTGCTTCGCGATGGACGGACGTTTTACATGGTTCGTCACTGTCGGAAACGATGACGGCCGTTGGTGCAGAGAAGGATTTGAGTATAATTTCGTTGGTTCAAGCGTTGTGAACTTGTCCATCGCATTTTTGTTCTTCGTTGCACGGCCGCATCTGATTTGTGCAGCCACAGCTGCGTTGTCGAAATCCAGCCTGAGTGGACACAACCACCCGATGACGAGCCTTCCGCCAGGGACTGCCCCGGTCAAAACCGAGTAAGTACGACGCTACGTTATCCACCGATCTACATAATACTCCAAACGATCTGCAGATTCCTGCTCAGCAACGTTTCCCGTCCACCGGCCGACGATGACGCTGCAGAAGGATCCACATCTCACACTGGTCGTCGCGTCGATCACTTCGTAGACAGCGACCCGAATTTAGGTGGCGGCAAGAAGCTAACCAAACAACAGAAAAAAGCCCACAGAGGTGCGAACAAGGGCCGACGGTTTGGAAATGTACGGGACGAGCTAGAGCTCTGTTGGCGTGTTGCAAACGGGACGATGTGCGAGCATGGATCCGAGTAAGTTTCTGGGCCTTCAAGTTTTATTCGTCGCCGACGCTGGCGTACGTCTAGATGTCGGTTCACACACGATATCTCCGCGTATCTTGCAGCTAAACCGAGGGATATCGAGCTCCCGTTACCAAGCACCATCACGAATACTCCACCTTTTGTTTCGACAGATGTAAACGACGAATCTGCCGCTACTTCATCCCTCAACTTCAATACCATTTGTCCAAGCTTTGAAGAAGCGGGCGAATGCCGTCTCGGGCTCAAATGTCGATTCCTCGGTGCCCATGCGAGCGTGGACGAGAATGGCACCCTCATCCTGATTACGGACGAAGAAAAAAAAAACAAGGTCGCGCTCACCAACGCAGAACTCAACCAGGTGAGCGCGGAAACTCTAAAGTTACTTCGCCAAAACAAGGCGCGTCTCTAGTCATCCGTTCTTGTTTGGTTTCCATGAGCTGCGAACAGTATCCGAGACCTATCGCAGACGCGTACCTCAAAGAAATAGAGCTTGGAAAGCAACCCGACGCTCAAGACGAGAATCTGCCAGCTCCGGAAGATCAGGTCCCTCGGGGGATCGGCGAAATTGCAACGAAACGGACTGGCGACTCTTCAAATCAAAATGACACTCCTGACGTACCCCTACACTTTTCTGAAAAGAAGAGGTTGCATTGGACAGAGAAAACCTGTGAGTCGTTGTCGTCGTCGTGATGTCGAACACGATATGTTCTCAGCTTTTCCAAGATCTCGCACCTCTAACAACCGTTGGAAACTTGGTGGGTCGAGTCCTTCGTCTCACCTCATCCCCTAAAGAAAAATCCGTCTAGCCATTTCGGCGACTTTGTGTCACCCTCGGTGCTGATATAACTTGTGGGGAAAGTGAGCATTTGATTTCTCTCCCTTAACCCTGGTTCTTGACTCCGTACCATTTGCGCTAGTGGGTCTCGCTACCTCTTTTCTCGCCTCTTCTCGCGAGGAATGGTCCCTGGTCCGTCGACACCCGTCCGAATTCATCTTTGGTGTGCAGCTCGCTGGAAGCAAGCCCTCGACGATGGTACCGACCGCGGAGATCCTCGGTAGAGAATTTTCAAACGGCATCGACTTTGTAGACATCAATTGTGGCTGTCCCATCGACCTCGTATTTAGAACCGGCAGCGGGTCCGCTCGTGAGTCCTACTCCCGTGTTGCAATTGCCTCCGACAGACCACATATGCGCCATCAGTCCTCGACACAGCCGCGAAGCTAGGGAGGATGGTCGTCGGGATGAACAAAGCGCTTGGAGAGATACCGGTGACGGTCAAGCTCCGCACGGGCGTCAAAGAAGGACGCAATGCCGCACACAAGCTCATGCCTCGTCTGAGTTCCGAGTGGGGCGTCGGCTGTATCACCGCAAGTATCTTCCGCCTGTCCTTTTCTTTCGAGCTGACGAGGCAAGGATGCGCAGCTGCACGGCCGCACGCGACAACAGCGCTACACGAAGCTGGCAGACTGGGACTACATCAAAGAGTGCGTAGACGCCGTCCGGGCGAGCGAAGCAGACGAGGGACGTACGTCACCCTTTCTTCCGCTTCCTCTGACCGGCACCCTCACCCTGTCCTTCCAGTGACCCCCGTCCCCATCTTTGGCGGCGGTGACTGCTTCTCCGCCCAAGACTACTGGGAAAAGGTCGATGGCACGGGAGTGGATGGCGTGATGATCGCGCGCGGCGCACTTATTAAGCCATGGATATTCACCGAGATAAAAGAGCGACGGGAATGGGACATTCGCTCACGAGAGCGCCTCGAGCTCGTTCGCAAGGTACGCTGCGTCGTGTACTGCTTTTCTCTCCCCCCCGTGCCATGCTGACTCGGCGGCGGTGGCAGTATGCAGAGTATGGGTTAACCCATTTCGGGACGGACACGATGGGCGTGAACAAGACGCGTCGCTACCTCTGCGAAGCGCTGTCCTTTCAACACCGCTACATCCCCATTGGCCTGCTGGAGCGACTGCCTGCGCGCATCAACGAGCGCGCACCAGCCTTTCAGGGTCGAGACGAACTCGGTGCGGCTCCAGTGAAGGGAAATAAGGCAACGAGACTGATGCTGAGACACTGCATACAGAAACGCTCCTTGCAAGTCCAAACAGTCAGGACTGGGTCAGGATCTCGGAGATGTTTCTCGGGCGTACGCCAGAGACATGGACGTTCACGCCAAAGCACAAGAGTAATGCCTTTGGGGAGGAGAGTCAGGGGTGAGGCATGGATGCCTATTCGTGATTTGGAACCGTGTGGCGGCCATAGACCAAGTTGAATGACATTGATCACGACTCTGAACCAAAAAAGAAAATCAAACTGGATGTGAACAGCAAGCCGAGCGTTTCGACGTTCCTGGGTTCTCATATTTTCAAGTTGGGGGGGGGCGTACGATTAAAAGGTGAGATCGCCCACAGGTACTGAGGAATAAAGAGAGTCGCGATACACCGAAATGAGCTCGAATACAGAAAGGGAAAACGGGCGTGACCGAGGGTTGAAGCAAGCCCTGTCCCCGGCAGAAAAACTACCCGAGATACAGACAGCGGTCGTAATTTCCACCCTGATTCGCTCCCCACCACGCCGGGAACAGATACGCCGTGCCCGCGGCACCCTGAACCGCGAACGAGAGGACGAATACCATCACCTGCGTGCCCCCGTCGAGCGCTGCCAGCATGTGCATCAGTTCGGGTTGACCCCGCACCCTGCACCGGAAAAAAATATGCTCGAGAGGGACGCACCTGCGCTCACTAGATAGTTGTATTTCTGGAACGAACGCGGGTAGCGCGTCCGGAACCACCACTGCGACGCCGCCCCGACCGCGAACAGTGACAGGGCAGAGGAGTTGATCCCCACGCAGAGCCAGCCAATGTTGGCGCTAGACGGTGGGGCAGCGTCAGCAGCGCCCGCATTGGGTGGGCGTTGGGCACGTACAGGATGATGGGCGTGTACAGATAGTCGGCGCGCAGCTGGGGCCAGCAGCGATGGACGAGCCAGAACGGCACGGGCGCGGCGAGCCCTATCAGGATCGACAGCGGCACCCACTCGTAACGCTTGCCGACGGAGAAGAGCTCGCCGCTGAGGCCACCCCACGCGATCGCTTGGGAGTTGTACTGCTGGGGTTGCTGGCCCGACCAGATGTTCGTTCCTTGAATGGACAGGAGGATCTCCCGCTGATGGTCGATGACCGAGTTCATCAAGACTGGAAAATGTCGTCAGACTCAGTTAGGAAGGGGAGACACACGCTCTGACCGTAATTCAAGGCGGCGCCGAGAAGCGTACCCATGATCTGTGCGGTGAAAGAAGCGCGAGGAGGGAGCTTGGCATCTGTTGGAATGCATCAATCTGCACTACTGGCAACATTGTCCAAACGACCTACATTGGCCAATCTTGAGGTCACTGAGCAACAGCAGAGCTTGTGAGAGCGTGTCTGAACGCAGAGTCAGCGGAGTTGTGGCTCCATGGGAACCGACCTACTATAACTATATAGCACAAAGTACATGTTTGCCATCGGCTTACCGGGATGCAAGTATCCTGCGATCATCTGCACAAACGTTTCTATCCACGACATTGGTTGACTGGAATAACTGTTGATCGGAACGGGAGACTCACGAATCGAGACACCGGTACCCGTTATGGCGGATAACGCCCCCAAGAAGACAGCTGATACAATCGCTAGGAGAACGGAAATGACAAGGCCCCACCATGGTAGGGTGGAGTCGCTCTTGTATATGACCACCAGGGCGACCACAAACGACGCCACGAAAGTAGCGAAGTACCAGCTGTTCGGCGCGTCGGGGTACTGGAACACGGGGCCGCTCGATATGTGTGGTTCGAGCCGTGTAAAGTCGGGGGCTCACCTTGAGCATTTGAGCATAGTGGGGGTCTATATCCTCATCTTCCCTGGGCAGTTCCCGCATGCCATCGTCCTCCCAGAATTTCCAGTTGACGTTTTTCCAGCTGAATTCTCGCCATTGCTGGAGAAGACGGGTGGGGGACAACCAGGTCCATGCGCCCCGCAGGTCATCGCGATTCCAAAGGAGCAAGTGAGTGAAAGTGGCCGCCAGCGCCAAGTTGGAGCTAAGGAGATACACGACCCAAGTTCCGGCATAGTACGGCAGTCCCTGTTCCATAAGGAGAGTGGGATCCACTTCGTAATTCGAATTCAAGATGGATAGCTGGTCGAACACTGTGCCGTTTTCATAGAACAAGAGCTGAGAAAGCTTCAAACTCCGGTCAGTGTGGTGCCTATTATATAGCATGGATACACGTACGAAGGGAAAGTTTTGTGATTCCCAGATGTTGTTGTAGAAGACGACGACGAAAACGACCCTGATAAGAATATGTCAGGCAAGCCGATAGGGTGTTCGTGACGCACGCACATGCATAAAATATATCCAATGAAGCTTGACACCTATTGTCCTATTAACCACAGCTGTTGGTTGCACACTCCAATAACAACATACCAGGGCCTTCAATGGAATGACCATCGGACTGGATCCACCAGAGATGTACTAGGGACCAAGGAATCAGCGCCAGCACGGCATCAGAATTGCATCAAAGCGAACCTGCCAGTCTAAGCAAATGGAGAAAAGACCAAGTCCTTCATTGCCGTTGGTTCCACCAAACACTCGGGAGACGGCTGCGTTGTTCGGGAGAGCAACGCAGAAAATCGAAAAGCCGGTGAGAAGGGGAAAGATCCATTCCGGGAAGAGTTCCCAAATGAAGATGCTGCAGCGTCCGAGATGAGTTAGAGTTGGCAAAACCTGCGACGGAGGGGTACCTACACTGCGAAGACGAGGTAGAATACATTTAATCTATGGCGAGCATTCGCACCCTCGCGGAAGAATGCGTCAAACATGGATATAAGCGGAAGTACACCGGGATAAAGCATCTTTGAGGGATATAGAAGAGTTGCTTTTGTTGTCGCTGTGTATCAGAGGACATTCTGGTTCACCGTCAGAGGTAAACTTACATCTTAGTATACCACCGATTCCGTAGCCAAGAAGCTGACTGGAAAACAACAAGAGGATGGAAACTGCGACGTTAGGGGTGATGTTGTAGTATAGGCGCTGGACGGCAAGAACTTCTGTCGCAAGGGCAGAGTTTGCTGCCGCGCTGGCCATAATAATAATGAAAGCATTCTCCTTTTTGTTGAAAGGATGCTGGAGAGAAGTGAGATGGAGGGGATAGGGGGTGATTGGGGCGTACGGGATTCAAATAAAGGAAAAGGCCACGGCGAGGGATGAAGCTCTCCATGGCAAGCCCGAGAACGTAGGAGATTATGGCAAGAAACATCAAGGACACCAAGACTGTTTGCTTGAGATAACGAGATGAGACAAATGGAAGGTAAGTGGAGGGTAGGATGGAGCTCACCGGCTTGAAGTAATAAATCTCGGCTGCCTTTATATAAAAGGGAGAAGTAGGGACTAGGAGGGAGATGAACATACCCAAGGAGCCACCAAAAGCAGAGAGACCGAATCCGAGGAAGAAGGCGCGGAAGGTCCAGGGATTGAGAGAGGGATCATCGTCGACAGAGATGACGTGCGTCGCAATTTCGCGTTCGCTTTGCAGGACCGCAATCGAGGCAACATTAACGGGTGGTGCTGGTACCTCCTCAACGTCTGGGTTTGCAGAGTGCGACTTTTCGTCCATTTCGACTGGTTTTATGTCGCTGGTGGTAGGCACTCTGAGCACCCGGTGGTCAGGATGCACGCTGGGCACAGGGTTTTGAGGTGGCCATTGGTTAAGTACCGATGCGGGGTGTTTGGGATAATAATGATACCGACAGTTTCAGATAGGATATTCGTGCTCCAGCACGCTATCTTGTGCAACGGGTTTCCGAAGCGAGGAGGACTTCTGTACGTCGATTTTGGTTGATGATGTCGCCATTTATATCGTTTGAAGCGGACATCCGAGCTCCTTGTCTTTCGAATGGCCCGCTCGCCTGGAACAAACACTTGGGTTCAATAGGCTGGCTGAGGTTGCTGCAACCGTGAGTGCGAGTGAGGGTAATAGTCACGTGATGACGTTGAGTGATTTGCATGCCATTTTGGGAATGAACCCGCCTTGGCTGAACGCGGGGGCGGGAGAAAGCGGCGACTGTCAGCTGGCTTCCCAGGACAATCATCATCATCACGTTCGGTGGTGTCGTGTTCGTCAGGTCAGGCACTTTAAAACACCCCGGTCCAGATGGAATCTCAAGCGAGGCACGAAAGGAACCCGTCCGAACCGCGAGACACATGAACATCGAGGTGGATTGGAGACGTTGGAGCACTTGGCATGGGAATTACCGGTGCTGGCTGGGGGTGCGCTCGTTTGGGCCCACACCAGCGCTTTCAGGCTCAGGCCCGGTCAGGCCCAGCACGTCGATATCGATCGCTTGCCCTGGTGTCGTAGGTTCCAGGCATGGCGCTCGCAGTCATTCGTGCGAGAAACAACGGGGCGAAACAGCAGCCGAGATTCAAAATGTGGTTGATGGACCTGAAGCACTCAAAGTAAACACCCTGGGCAGACATGCGATTGCCGACAGCGGTCCTTGGCTGCACCGGCGAGGCACTACAACCGACATGCTAGTTTTGACACGTGACGTTCGGGTCAATACTGTCCAGGGAGGCCCATCTGGAACGCCCGACTCGGAGATATTGAGGTCGGCCAAATATAGAGCTCGTTGAACGCGAAGGCTCCGTGTCGAGGAGTGCGACGGTGTCCGACGTGTCACCATGGCTAGCTGCGGTCTGTGGGTTTTGCGGTTGCGCAGACGAGCCTGCGCCATCTCAAATGCGACGGTGCTGAATCTTCATACACATCTGACCTACCTGGTGGCTCAGTCTTCCTGGCCATCACGTACGAAACAAAGCCCACTTTCCTCCAAGTACGTTACTTCACCTAGTTCCAGGTACCGCACTTTGAGCTTCGGCCGCCTCCAATCCAACAAGGGGATCTCGTGTAAACGAGTGGCACCTGTCATCCCATGAGTTTTCTGTAAGTCCACTATATCCGCTACTTTGTTTGATACTCAGGTCCACAGCTAACCGGGCAGTAGCATGTCCAGGGGTTATACCTGACGTAGGGAATCCTGTGTGCAGTTGAAGATGGTCGGCTACACTCATTCCCGGTTCAAGTTCTTGGCCCATTCCCATCCCTTCACATCGTTTCGGGATGGCGCCTGCACGGGTTTTTGTATATTAAGCCTCATTCTCTTCCACATCAACGCAGTTGTTTTCGGATCACTCTTCCTTTTGTCCAAAGAGCGTATGTACCACAACGCTTGCTGCACAAATACCCGTCCTGACGCTGCGTTGACCAGTCATCAATCCTTCCTCAGCATGCTCAGAGCCACTGACTCACTGTTACCCCCAGCGTCCCCAGCGGACGAAGGAGCATGCACGCCTGTTGCTCAGTGCGAGGTACGAGTACAGTTACATACTGAGGAAGGATGCCGTCCCTAACTCGCCTCTCAATACCAGCCAGCGACGCCAGAGAATGAAGAGCAGTGTGCCTCTAACAACGATTGCTGCGTAACCATCAGATGCACCGGAACACCGGTGGACGACGATTCTTCGGGACCTGCTTCCCTGGTTGAGATTCAGAGTACAGAGGTAACGAGACCATCGCTTTTCGCGGGACGCTACCTCATTCAAATCGTTCTTCAACAGCAGTCCGAATTACACGAGTGCCAGTTCAGTGCGCCGGAGATAATTTGCCCTAGCTTGGAAACTCGTAAGAATGAGTGCATCGAATGTGTTTCATGATCTCACTGGTCTTTGCGTGTTTCACAGACTTCGAATGTGAACTTCCTCCTATGCATGTCCCAGAAATAGACCCTACTGCTTTTCGTATCACTCTCGTCGAGGAACAGAAAGAGGTAGACACTCAGGAAGCAGAACAGACTGCCTTGGCGGGAGAGGGAGTCATGCAATCTCAGCAGGATGCATCGACCTCGCCCTCCGAGTTCCACGCTGCTGGTGGCCAACAGCAATACGAGACATCGCTCTCTGTTCAAGGTGGGTTCCAAATCGAGGCCCCAGACCCTGAACGTACGCATTCACCCACCGTATCGTCCCCCGCTTCGACAGCCGTCGAGACGCAACGTTTCGCTGTAGGGTCCAAAGCCAGGCGCATCCCTATACTGGACCAGTTTCTTCAGATGGAGCGTCTGCATCGCGAGGAGACGGATCACGTCGTTGCCTTTGTAATAGGCGAGTACGAAAAGGACAGGCACATCCGCGACGCGGAGTTTGAAGCGTTGCAGACGGAAAACGGGAAGCTGCTGCAGGCGATCTCCGCCTCGGCCTCCCAGATCACCTTGCTCGAGATCCGGCTCAGCGCTCGCGGCGACGGCGATCCAGGAACTGCGTCAGCGAATTCCAGTATCACCAGTATCACCACGACCATCACCGCGATCACCACCAGAGTCGAGAAATGGAAGCAAGTGGTTGTGGGGACCACTGGACCCGTTTCGATCTCGATCGAGGAACTGGAGCAGCTCTTGCTCGACCTCGCCGACATCTCTTCTCGGGCGAGCATATTTCAGCAGCAATATGCCCAGTTGTCGGGCCTTTCTAGCAGCGTTCGCGAAGAAAACGAGCGTACCATAGCCTCCCTCACTGCTGAAGTTGCCAGGTTGAAGAGCGCAGAAGCGGCAAGAGCGCGAGAGATCGCCGCTGCCTCTTCCCGGACAGATGACGTTCAACAGCGTTACGAGGCGCAGTCGGTCGAGCTCTATGCTGCATACAGCGAGGTGCAAACCAAAACTTCAATAATCAAGGAGAGGGATCATACGATCCTTGTCTTGAACGCCGAGCTGGCTCGTTGGACCAAGGTAACAAAACCAGTCGCCACCACATGCGAGAACGACATATACCTCCAGAATGCCCTCTCCGCCGCCTCTGTCCAGGTGGCGGATCTTCAAAAGAAATTCGAGGCGCAGACCGGGGAGGTCGACTCCGTTCGGGCCGAACTACAAGCTACCCAGTCCGTAATTGGGGAGAAGAATCACATCATCACCACGCTCACCGAGCAAGTAGGTTGGTTAAAGCAGTCAGAGGCTGATGCAGCCAACCTACAGACGCGCTACGATGCGCAGTCGAAAGACATTGTCGCTCTTCGCGATGAGCTCGATACCAAGGCATTGCTGGTCGAAGAGCAGCAGTGCGTCATCTCCTCCCTGACCGCTGACATCAGCCAGGCGAGGGCCGAAAACAACGCAAAAGCAGACCAGATCGCGACCGCATACGGGGAAGGCGAGCAGCTCAGGGACCAACTTTCTGCTGGCTCCGCCCGCATCGCGGACCTTCAGAAGCAGTACGACTTGCAGACGGCGGAGCTGCACGCCATCCACGACGAGCGCCATAAATTTGAGATCCTGTATCTCGGTGGGACAGGGCAGGCATCCGAGGAAGACTTGCTACAGCTGATTTCAAATATGGTAGCGAAGAAGGACGAGCAGATAGAGGCCCTCCGTCAAGACCTTTCGGCATCCAATGCTCGGAACACCGCACTCCAAACGTCATATGAGACGCTGTCGCGGGAACTCGGGGATCTCCGCCAGGTATTGGGAGTGCAGGCGTCGCACAGTGAAGGTACCATCGCCTCTCTCACGATGCACGTCGCCCAGTGGAAGCGTGCGTATTCGGCCAAGGCTGATCGGATCACGGTGCTGCAGAAACAGGCCGAGGAGCTCCGCCGGGACGGTTCCGATTCCGCTGCCAAGCTCGCGGAGCTGCAGGCCCAGTACGAGACCCAGTCACGCAACCTCGTTGCTGTGCGGGACGAGCTCAATGTCAAGACGTCGTCCGTCGAGGAGAAAGATCGTGCTATCGCAGCTCTGAAGGTCAAGGGTGCGCAATGGAAGGATGTAACAGCTGAGAGGGAAAAGGTCGAGGCATCTGCTAGTGCCTCGAAACTCGCGGAGCTGCAGGCCCGGTATGAGGCTCAGTCGCGCGACCTCGTCGCTCTGCGGGACGAGCTCAATGTCTGGACGTCGTCTGCCAAGGAGAAAGATCGCGCTATCGCGGCCCTGAAGGCCAAGGGTGCGAAGTGGATGGATGCGACAATTCAGAAGGCAGAGGCGGAGGCGTCTGCTACTGCCTCGAAACTCGCGGAGGTGCAGGCCCGGTATGAGGCGCAGTCGCGCGACCTCGTCGCTCTGCGGGACGAGCTCGATGTCAAGACATCGTCCGTCGAGGAAAAAGATCGTGATATCGCGGCCCTGAAGGCCAAAGGTACGCAGTGGAGGGATGCGACAGCTGAGAAGGAGAAGGCAGAGGGGTCCGCTAGTGCCTCGAAACTCGAGGAGCTGCAGGCCCGATATGAGGCGCAGTCGCGCGAGCTCGTGTCTGTCCGCCAGGAGCTCGCAGCTCAAATGTCGCCTCTTAATCCCAAGGGCGATGCCATTCCCGGTCTGCCAAAGTGCCCAGTCCCTGCGAAAGTAGAGCCGGCCCCAGTCACCCCCGCCACGCCGGTCGACACACCATACCCCGTGTCCGCTTCTACCATGCTGTTCCCCGTGCTTCAACGCCGCTACGACGCACTGGTCCGCGAGTTCGCCGCTGTACGCAGCACGTTCCAAACCAAGAAGTCATCGCATGAAGAAACAGTCCGGAGGGTCACTGGTCTAATGGTGCAGGTCGAAGACTGGAAGTGCACGGCCGCCGTGAGCGACCAACATATGCTGGATCTCCGCAGGCGGGTCGAGGATCTCGAGCACGATTTGAAGGCATCCTCCTCCAAAGTCAGGGGGCAGGAGGGGAGCCGCGTGCCGGCCAAGGAACCTGCCGCCGACCCCCAAATCGAGGCATGGAAGCGCTTGGAAGCTGCGGAGCTCGCCGCGGTGTACAAGAAACTGGGGGGGCTCCAGAAAGACCTGTCGACGTCGTCTTATCACTTCACGCAGTTGCAGCAACAGTACGCTGTGCAGACAACGCAGCTCAGCATCCTTCGCGTGCAACTCGAGTGCAAACATACAGGTACTGTAAAAGTGGAAGGAAAGGATTACGCTGCCGTCAGGAAGCTCGCTGCCACGGTCGACCAGTGGCTGGATGCGGACGCCAAGAGAGCAGAGGATCTGGTGTCTGAGGTCGAGAGGAGAAAGAAGGAGAAAGAGGTGCTGCGAGGCGGCCTCCAGGCTCTGCTCGACGCTGCCCCCTCGCCCAAACAGATCTCCCCATCCGACACCGTCGAGACTGAGCAACCCCAGGAGGCCTGATGTTAAATACGCCGCTGCAAAGGGTCAATTCCGATCGGACGGCGTGCACTATGACCGTGTTGCACACCGTGAGTAGGTCCGCAAAATGCGGTGCGTTCTTCAGCCCTAATTTTTTATTGCTATGTAAATCGTGCTTTGTTATATCCTACTCCCCTCTATCCTTCCACACTCCAACCTTTTCTATTTAGTGCAGTGTTTACTTCAACCCTCGGTCACATACCCCCTGCCTTTTCGATCGAGTTTGATGGTGACTCTCATTTACGCTTGGAGACTTTTCATTTTTTGTTGGTACCAGCCCCAGTGTCGTTGTATCTACCGTGACATCCATGT
The DNA here is from genome assembly GCA_038089315.1 of Crocinoboletus aff. laetissimus. Taxonomy (NCBI): domain Eukaryota; kingdom Fungi; phylum Basidiomycota; class Agaricomycetes; order Boletales; family Boletaceae; genus Crocinoboletus; species Crocinoboletus aff. laetissimus. The sequence goes on along the minus strand of JBBPKQ010000151.1, from coordinate 1,684 downwards.
GGGAATCAAATGACATTCGTCTCCATGTTTTCGTGTCACAGTTCAGCTGAATGACTCGGCGTTAGATCGAGGTCACCACGAACTCTTGACCTCTGCGACTACAAGAATCAGAAGAAAAAGAATCTGTCGGCCACGCTTTCCCTAATGTCCATATCATGATGTCCGATCGTGTTGTACATCATTTTTGGAGAAGTGTGACGATCTCTTTGACCACTGTCTCAGGGAGCAACGACGATTAGAGTTTCGAGTTACGGAGGTGCACGGCATTCTTCCACCGCCTTGCCATCGGCGGTCGTGATTGTGATTGTCCTCCATCGTCGCTTCATCAAACGCCTGCAAGGGACGAATGGCCGAAAACGACCTCATCTCGCTCAACTCTGCAGCGATCCAAACGATGCTCCACACCTTGCCCCCAAAATAGGATGTCTGTCACCTTGGACGTTGCAGCCGAGGACGGGGCACATTCCCCTGCCACGACAATGTCCGACAATCCCGACACGGTGGCAGAGATGAGTATGCGGATCACTCATATTGGCAGCGAAATAGAGGTGCGCGTGAGAGATCGCCAGGATCTCGCTTGCCCCTCTGTTCAACTAAATGCCTGCTGCTGTGGGCAGAAAGCATAAGCGGGTGTGGTGAAGGTCCAATTTCTGCATTGTCCGTATGTCTCGTTGATGAAGTCGTCGGTACCTTCTTGGTGGTCCACGATGATAAGAGTGAGCAGAGATGAGGTGCCTGGAACGCAATGGGGAGAAACAGCGTCAGGTCATTCTGCCCCCTCCTCCCTTCAAGTCTTGGCCTTCATATAAACGCCGACGTCCTGCCCACAGCAAGGGTCTGTTCCTGTGTAGGAGGAGTCGCAGCACGAGGCTGGAAGTCCTCGAATATCCACTCTGACATGGTTGTCGTGTTCTGTTGAATCTCCGCGTTGAACCTCTCAGCAGCGTCTGAATGATGGTCGTGTTGGATGTGTCCGCCGTGGTGCCGGTGTACTTTGAGGATATGACGTTCTCGGGAATGTAATTGACTGACTCGGACTTCGACAGGCGGATGCCAGTTGACCCACTTGGAAGATGCTTGGTGGATAAGGTCAATGTACTTGCGTTGCATAAAGGATAGCATGGTGTGAGCCTGGCGTGGTTACGAATGGGATGGTGCAATGTTTCAGTGGGAAGAGTAAAGTGACATAGAAACCTCGCATATACAGTACACTTGCTCGTAATGTATATCAGCGGGAGCCACCCTCAGCCAACACAGTACGACAAATATGTACTAGGTAAAAGTCTCACGGTAATAGGGGCTAACTAATTAGGAAACTGCGGTGCATCGCAATGCCACGCACGACGGCAACTTCTACCATGGTGAAGACAGCTACTAATTCGACTTCCAGAAGCTATCTAATGTTGTCTGTTTTGCAGTTATCATTTCCTGGTGTCGAAAATCAGCACACAAAGCACGGAGGTGATGAAGAACATCAAGAGAAGCATTAGCAGCTACCCGAGAAATGTACCCAGCCTCGAGTTTCTGACAGCACTCGATCAGCTCTGCAAGGGTAAATTGAGGTTCATTGTTGCCCTCGTCGTCTTCATCGGATTCCTCTTCAATGATATTGCTGTTCCTGATTGCCTCTCAACGATGGACTTCAGCAATAATTGCAGCGTCATCCTCAAAGTGTGCAGCCTCT
>JBBPKQ010000146.1:0-18367 GCA_038089315.1 Crocinoboletus aff. laetissimus | reverse complement strand
GACCGATGATCGATCTAGGCCAGACAATCATTGTATGTAAGCACTCCCGCAAAGAACAACAGCTGACCGCCGTGCATACCATTGGTCGATCCATACTACATACCATACTGGTTATCGGTATCGTCGGGCGTCCTTCGACCCGTGGCTTGACTTTGAGAATCGGGGGTATTGGGTTGCACTGCAACAGGACATATGGAATATTAGCAAGAGTCCAACGACTCATTGATCTTGTAGGCAATCAGCGTCTCTGTTCTCACTCCAGCAGGGCACCCCCACGTCATCGAAAACGCTGCTTGATTCCTCGTACACCAGAAGACACATCCGAACGGTTAATCCACACACAGTCCCTCGTGATTTTCACGAGCATTATCTCGATGGAGTTGTTGATAACAAGTTAGGCCGTCTTACAGTCACATATAACATTAGCGGAGTGAGTGACTAGGAACATATCCGGAAATAATCTCACTAGCTCAGCCCCAACCAAATGCGGGTCTGATTTGGATGGCATAGAGGTTTGAGACGCATGCCATGAAACACCAATACAAGCATTAGTAACAGCGTAATTCGGCGCGACCTTAATGGGCACACTCCACCGGAACGCCGTCAATCGTTTCGCCAAAGCCGGCACGACGATTTGTCCAGGGCTTTGCGTATCGGTTTCTCCTTTCTATTAGGTGCAAGAGCGATGCAAGTGGGTGTATTTTCCGGCCGTTCTATCCAGACATGGTGTGGTATGGGCGACGGAGCGGCACTCGAGAGCGCAGCAGAAAGCTTCTCAAGGGTAGATACGTCTGGTGTCTGAAACACAAGCCGAGTTCATACAGTCAGCCGTGCATGAAAAAAGAAAAATCGTCCAGGACGATCGTGGCACACCTGAAGCACCACCTACGTGGACCTGTGTCAATTATGCACAGACCTCCATCCTCGAAACTCACCTTGCGCATATTTCCGAGGTCTGACAGATAATCGATCGTCTCCTGTCGGTCGCGCGTCTCATGTAGGATCTGACGGTGAAAGACGTCAATGCTACGAGAAGGCACAAACGTATATGCTGATGCGCATACCGCAGTGGCCGCATGCGCTGCTTGGGCCATGAGTGGTCCAACTCCCCACTTCTCTTTCTTTGATAGAAAATCGGTCCTTAGATAGGTCCATTTGGACTGTAACGTCCGCTCAAACGTGGACTCACGTCAAAGAGGTCTTTGCGCACAACAATCTGCATCACAAGCGGCTCGGGGATCTGCGAGGGGACAGCGCTCTGCTGTCTGGATCAGATGCTAGCGACCCTTGGTCAAGTAATGCAAAGATGGCTTACGGAGGTACTAGTCACAGTTGCTGTGGAGGTGGGAGGGTCCGGTAAGGCTTGCGATTCCATCGCGCGAATTGTACTGGAACGCCGTTTTGGTGAATCAAAAATCGAGAGCAGCGAACGCCTTGCTTTGACTTGAAGATGACGACTGGTATAGACAGTGGGGCAATACCGTGGTAGCGGCGACTTAAAACACACTTGCATGCGTGTAGTGGGGATGCATGGCGTCGTTTCCTTCTCCGCATTTTACTACACACGACTGGATTTGTCCAAGTGTATGCATAGGTATGGGATAGCAAAGGTGACAACTATGTACGTAGCTGCGATACAATCATCAGCATATTCAGCACTTACCTGAGGCTGGCTTGAATCACTAAACAGTTCTGTGACCCGCGCCGCAGATTCCGTGTGTACTTGGCCTATCTCGGACATTTGAGACATGCTCGGATTTTGGGATCGGTTGCCTCTGGCGTGGGTCAGCATGTAAGTTGTCAGACCACCACCGGCTGCTAGGGAACTGAGCTAGTCTTTCTGGGGATCAGTGACAAAGGGGAGCTGTGCTTTAAGCACTGAATAACTGAGCAGAATGACACTGTACCTTCTTAGTGCAAAGTCGAGTACGCTGCACTGCACATAAAACTGCGCCGGGTAATATCTCGCTTGATACGGATGAGAGCGAACATGCTATCGAAAAGAGGATGGCGAGTTTTCTTGTGATGAGATCGGTGGGAACAAGATCATGTCTCGAACCTGGGCGCGATGTCGTTTCGGTGGCTCACGAGAGCAATGAAATGATGAGCTTCGGCCTCGGGAGGCCAAGAACGAAATTACACACCATCATTGCCGTTTTCTGGAGTAGTGATGCACTTGGCACACTCACGCGGGTTGGCCGTCCCTGAGAACGAGAACACGATCGACACTGGCATGGTTTGTGCTCGATGGGCTTGTTTTTCGGGCCTCTAGGACAGCTCCATCCACGCCGAGACATCCGGGCCTTCGTGGTCATTTCTTGGCCGAGACAGCTGACGGCCGGAGACAACTACTAGTACAACACCCAAGAACAATATTGCGGACTGGCCGGTCCGCTACATTACGTTCCAAAGTTCACTAGGACGAACCAAGTACTTCAGATCGTAATCTCGCTCGTTCGTGATCTCACGCTGATCCTGATTCCTACATCATCATTCAACTTATCATACGACCTTGTCGTCACAGTATACGGTCTCACTTATTCATGCCACTGGAAATGTGACTAAACCTGGCTGTCTGTCCGGGTGCTACAGTTACGTGATTCACCAAACATACAAAATACAGTTGGATTCCCACATGCATATACCTATGTGTCATGTAGGAGTCGACGGTACACTTTTCTGATGCGGCCTACCAGTCAACGAGTGGCGTCCATGCAAACGTTGGGCTTACTTTACCGACAAGTGGGATAACGGAACGCGTACGTGGGTCGGCTACACACTTACGAACGAAATCATAACCTTTTTTTCATCCTTCCTTTGTAGACCAATGGATGGCAGCAACTCGCTCGGTCAATGTCAAGTTTTCGAGCACCAATCTGATTGGCGCGCTCGCACACATGTGAACATGACATATTGATACTAGGAGGTAAGATATCCGCGGTCCGAATCCCTGGAGTTTGTTGGTTGCGACCGCGGGCTGTTCCATCACGTCGGTTCATCCCCGCTGTTGCTTCCACGATGGGGTACAGGAAGCTTCGACGAGCTTAGCAGGAACTTTCGAACCACCTGGCATTCAGCGGGACAAGAAATGCGGACGAAAGAGGTACCCCGATGAATTGCATATTGATTGTGTTGTTCCCGCTCTAACTCCACGATCTCAGCAGAACCAGCAAATAGTACTTACTAAAGACACCTCAAACAACGGAACGCGGTGAGCTGGTGACAGCGTCGTCGCGATCCCGTATGACGTTGTTCCCCATGAACAATCGTTTCGACACCCATTGAAACGCGTCTACTAGTCCCTATTCAATAGAGATGCAGGTACTAATGGGAAATCTCCATTTCCCCATTGTGAATTTGATGCACTTACCATGGGATAGTTGCACGGTCAGCGACTGCAGTAGTAGGTAGGTGCCTGCTTGTGAATCTTGTTGCCACAGTACACCACAGTGTGACTCTGTCCGACGTGCGTGGAGTAGGCGATGATGGTCCGTTTACGGACAGCCGAGATCTCTGCTCAAGATTGACCTCAAAAGGCGATCCCTATAGCGTCTGCAAGTTTCACATTGCTTACTTCCGCTCAAGCACCGCCGGAGCCTTGGAGCAGACTGGCTTGGCTCAGGGGGGTGTTTGAGTCTCGCAGATATCCCAAGTGTACAACCGACGACAGCCGCAGCACAGTCAAGTAACGACGGTGACTGCACGTTGCCGTTGATCCCATGATCATGTCATTTAAAGACTAGCCGCAGCGGACCTGTGGCAACCAATCAGAACATTGGTTCATGCACAAAGTATATCCCATGTTCACGCGGTTCCGTCTGAGGCGGTACTTTGCTATGTAGAAAGCGACCTGTTGCGGCGCCGAAATGGTTAGGCCACGCTCGTGGAAGTTGAGTCTGACGACGCTGAACGTTGGACGCAGCAAATCTCCTCAGCTGCAGAGAGTTCATGATCACGTTATTTGGTGGCTGAAGTGGTGACTGGCGAAAAAGGAAATTAAGGGTCTCCGGACTTTTCAACTGTTCGGGCTCGAGTGTTCGGCTAATGGCTCTACATCTTCTTCTTGATCTGAGTCTGATACATATGGCCGTCTCTTTATGTCCTTTCCTTGGCCCACCTGTCTCCGCAGCGCCTGCACCTATACACGCCAACTTGGGCGCGGGAACTGACACCGGCTCACCGAATCGGGGGAATGGTATAGCCCCGCACTCAGTTTCACAACTCTACGTAACAAGAGCTGACCCTTTGAACATGTTGCCATCCTACTGAATGGAAATTTTAATCCGTTCGGGTCACTCCGCCAAAGTATAAAGCCCAGCGATTTCCGTCTTTGCCCATCACTCCTCTTCCTTAATCCCCTTTGTGTATACAGACAACCATCTACATTACACCATGCCCGGACTCGACTTCTACAAGACTCCTGAGTCGAATAGCGCTACCGTCGCTATATCTATCCCGGCAACCCCCCCCATCGAGGAATCTAGACGTGCCATAGTCATCCCGACACCTTCCGCACACATCCCGTTGAGGGCCAGTGTTTACTATAATCCCCGTTTGGATCCTAGAAACTTCTTGGAAGGTCCTTTGTCTTGGGATCCTGCCACGCGCCTCCGTCAGATGCTCGCTCGTCCTGGCATTGTTGTTCGTACAGATGTATCTCGCAATTGTTAAAGTTTGGTCTGATTGTGCTCGGTAGGTTGCTCCTGGTATCTGCGACGGTATCAGTGCCCGGTGTGCACTCGAGGCAGGCTTTGATTGTTTATACCAAAGTGGGGCTGCTACCACGGCTTCACGGCTTGGTCAGCCAGACCTTGCCATCGCGACTCTGAACGACTTCGTCCAGAGCGCTCAGATGGTCTGCAGTTTGAGCCCTACAACACCTGTTATTGCCGACGCTGATACTGGGTACGTAATTTGTAGAACTTTAATTTTCCCCCGTCATTTACATCTGTATTATCTGACAGGTTCGGTGGGACCGCTATGGTTGCCCGCACTGTCTGCCAATATGTCCGTGCGGGTGTAGCCGCCATGCACATCGAGGATCAAGTACAAACTAAGCGTTGCGGTCATTTGATGGGGAAGCAAGTTGTTTCTCGGGAGGAGTTTATTACCCGTATTCGTGCTGCGGTGATCGCTCGCGATTCAATTCCTGGCGGCTCCAATTTCGTGAGCTTTACGGCCTTCTCTATCCATATCTCACTTATCGATCTATAGGTTATCATAGGCCGCACAGATTCCGCTCAAGTTCTTGGCATGGAGGAAGCTGTCACACGTCTGAAGCTCGCGGCTGATGCCGGTGCCGATGTCTGTTTTATCGAGGGTGTCAAGACTGCTGAACTCCTTACTTCAACGGTGAAAGCATTGGCTCCCAAACCCGTTCTCGTCAATGTCATCTCCGGTGGTCTCACGCCATCTTTCACCTGTAAAGAGGCTGAGGCACTCGGAGCCAAGATGATTAGTGAGTGGTTGTACGGTGAGACGCAAATTTAGGGTCTTATACATTTTTCAGTCTTTTCTCTGGTCTCCTGTGTCGCTGCGGTCCACGCTATCCGTGCAGCTATGCAGTCGTTGAAGAAGACCGGTACAGATTTCACTTCCGCACAAGGAATGGACCCAAAAGCATTTTTCGAAGTCATGGGTAGGTTACTGTCCAACAATCTTAGCACTAATACTCATATAGCCTTAGGTCTAAATGATATCGTCAGCCTGGACGCGCGCGCAGGCGGAAGTGCCTTCGAAGACGTTTAAGGTTAATCATAACCATCATTATCGTTGCTTTTTTCTTTTTCTTTTTCTTCCCCCCTCTACTTCTCTCACTTTCCCTCATTGGAATCTAATTGTGCTGTAGAACAAATAGTCATCAGCAGCTCAGTAGCTAAAGTCACTCCTTTAGACTATATTTAATCTCTACGATGAACAAAAGGTGACATCGGAATCCATTCTGTATTTTGAATAGTGTTTGTGCGGAATGCATACTGCTTGAAGTCGAACCAGAACACCTGCCTGTTAAGGTAGGGTGATCGCAGCTGGGTTTGAATATGAACATGTCGGAGTTGTTTTTCCTGGAGTGCACTTTTTGTGTTAGAGACTGTCACGAAGTGCCGGAGAGATGGCGTGACAGCGGGTCTTGTACATAACACCGAAAGCACTCGTCTGCATCACCCAGCTCCTCCTGCAACTGCCCCCCTGCGATGACCCACGGAAAGTTGCTCACAGGCAGAGAAGTCGCCTTGCACAACAGCCGCGAAAGTTGCTGGATCATTGTCCATGGTAGGTTCAACCGTACTTTCTAGGATTGACTATGGGCACATCAGTCAAGTTCGCGGCAGTGGCTGAATATGCAGTTTCGGTGTAGGCAATGTGTACGACGTCACTGACTTTTTGGATGGTGGGTGCTATCGGTGTCGCGTGCCGTGCTTACTTGGCTAAATCACCCCAGACCATCCCGGTGCGTTTGAATCCGTCGGGTTTCCCTGATGCAATGAACAAGTGGGATAGGTGGGAGCAGAATTATCCTGAAGTACGCAGGAACAGACGCGACGTATGTTCTACAGTACTTCGGGCATCTAGTGGAGCATTGATCACATTAACAGAAAGGAATATGAGCCCATCCATCCGCCGGACGCTATTACTACCAACCTGAAACCGGAGAAACAGTCAGTGGAAACGGTATCTATTCAACACTCGTGTCCGCTCACGTACAGTAGTCTTGGGCCTGTCGACCCCATGACCGTCGAGAAACGTGGGGAAATGATCACTGACGAGGAGCGTGCGAGGCAAGCCCGAGTCGCGGCTCGTCCGCACCTTTCCGAGATCCTTAATCTTCACGACTTCGAGGTTCGTCGTCCAAGGTCCGAATAGGTGGTTTCGTTGCTCATTTTTCCAAGGCCGTTGCTAGGTTTGTCATGCCAGAGAAAGCGTGGGCGTATTATTCTTCAGCCGCCGATGATGAAATTACGAATCGTGAAAACCACGCTGCTTTTCACCGGTAAGTCAGTCTGTATGGTCTGCGTCGGCTTCTTCCGATACCTCGTATAGTTTGTGGTTCCGTCCTCGCATTCTCCGAGACGTCACCAAGGTCGACTGGTCGGCGACAATTTTGGGACATAAGACGAGCATGCCCTTGTATATCGTACGAATGATCTTCGGTCGGTGCTCGGTGTTGTAACATCTCACACTTAGACTGCTACTGCCCTCGGAAAACTCGGCCACCCTGAAGGGGAGCTTACCCTGACTCGAGCTGCTGCAAAACATGGTGTCATACAGATGGTAAGAACATGTGTTGGCAATACCACCCCTGTGTGTCTCAACTGAATGTGCAGATCCCCACTCTTGCATCATGTTCGTTCGACGAGATCGTAGATGCTGCTGTTCCTGGTCAGGTCCAGTTCTTCCAGCTCTATGTGAACAAGAACCGCGAAATCACCAAGCGAATTGTCCAGCATGCCGAGAAGCGCGGAATCAAGGGTTTGTTCATTACCGTCGATGCACCGCAGCTTGGTCGCCGTGAGAAGGACATGCGACAGAAGTTCGAAGCCGATGATCCCTCAGAAGTGAAACAAGCCGGGCAAGGCGGTGTCGATCGCTCGCAAGGTGCTGCAAGAGCCATAAGCGTAAGTGTTGCAGATTTTTTTCTGAGGGGAACCATGTGATCCATGTCGCGTACGTAAAGTCTTTTATCGACCCGGGCTTGTGTTGGTCGGATATGGAATTCTTCAAGAGTATAACCAGCAGTAAGATCCGAAAACCTAGTTTTGAATGGACGACATTGACCTGTTGTGGTTTAGTGCCATTGATCTTGAAGGGTGTACAGTGCTGGGAAGATGTCGTTGAGGCTTACGACCTAGGGTTGGCTGGAGTTGTCCTTTCTAATCACGGCGGTCGTCAATTGGACTTTTCGCGTTCCGGAATCGAGGTCCTTGTGGAGGTCGTGGACAAATTGAAGGAAAAGCGTGGGCTGAAGTTTCCTAATGAAAAATTCCAATTGTTCATTGACGGGGGCGTCCGTCGCGCGACTGACATCATTAAAGCTATTGCTCTCGGAGCTACAGCAGGTATGATGGCAGTTTTAACCGTATATTTCTTGCTTACAGGGCGACAGTGGGCGTGGGCCGTCCGTTTCTCTATGCATTCTCATCGTACGGACAAGAGGGGGTGGAAAGGGCCTTGCAAATCTTGCATGTATGGTCGCTGCACACGTTTCCCGGTTTTCGTTATTCATGGTTCACTAGGACGAATTCGAGATGAACATGCGACTTCTGGGTGCGCGTAATCTCAAGGAGATTGTGCCAGAGATGGTCGATGCTTCGAATATCCATCTGCACATTGTTCCTGTTCCGAATGATAGTCTCTATGACAGCAATTGTATGTGTTGGTATTTTCCGGTCTCAAATATCACTTTTGGTCAACGCTTCCATTCCACAGACGAGCGCCTTCAGGGTGCGCGGATCAGGGAGATAAGGAGCAAACTTTAGTTATCCTTGTGTTGTTCAATATCTTGTTCGTATGGAACAATTTACGTGGAATGCTTGAGATCCGTCTTTTCCGTAATCGGAACGCTCCTCAGGGTGAGGATGAGATTTTTAGAGCTTGGCTTTCAAAGTCACCGTTTCATCCGCGGAGAGGGCTCAATCAGATATACGACTTTCTGCCACGCAAAACAAAAGGAGTTCTTGATGAGGGATAGAACAAAACCCAACACCGTTGGCCTCGTGTCCGTTGAATTTTTGAACCAGGGCGAATCTGGCATTAAAAGTCAAAAGTTGTAATCGGGTATCCGCAGGTTTAGTAAACGCATCGCGGGTGTGAATGTCGATGTGCCCCAATATCCCCCGGTTTCGTGTTAATCAGCACCGCTCATCGTCCCAATGGTGCGGCGGCGTACACATGGGAGATTGCCGTATGCGACATCCCCGCCCCGTCGGGTGGTGTTCGCTAGTCATCGGCCCTGCAATCAGCAAAAGAGGGTAAATTGACGGCGAAGCCATGATGACGATGTAAGGACCTCTTGTACGAAGAAACGGCGCTTGCGCGAATCATGATCATAGTCTGACGATCGCTGGAACTCGACCACATGAACGGCTGGTCATTGGGGTCACAAGCCTGAAGCCCCTACCTGCACCAGGATCACTCCTTTATGTAGTTATGTAAGGAACAGCGTTCTATCTGTCTGTCATAAAAGCTCCTCGTGTACGTTGAAGTAACTGGCATGTTTATCAACTCGCTGCAATCAACCGAACAACATGCGCCTTACCGTAATACCTTGCCAGTGCCGTGACAATTCCCACTACCTCCCTCGCCCCACTTCACAATCCAACGCCCGATGACCTCACCCTTGTCGTTTAATGTCTCTGCAACTGTCTCCTCCTCCCCTGGAGCACCAGCTTTCCCTGCTGTAACAATGTCTTCGTCGGGGGGAGGTAATTGTATTGCCAGAGGAAGCTCCCATGTCGCAAACGGACGGCTCGTCTCCACCAAGAAGTCAGAGTCATAGACCCGAGTGGTGATCTTTTTCAGAGTCAGCGTAAGGGTTGTCATTTCGACCCCCTCGATGCCCCCGTTCTCGGCCGGGGCGAGGCGACGGAGGTCAGTTACGTACGGTGCCCCACACCAACCGACGAGCGCCGTAGAGAGGCTGCTGGTCGATATGGCAGTAGCCGTCAAAAAGATGCGCGCCGACGCCGGAAGAGACGATTCGACGATGAAAAGGAACGGCGTCATGGTGAACGTGAGGCCGAGGGAGGCGAGCGAGAATATTTTGAGACGGCGGAAGGTCTGTGTCAAGGGTCCATGATATGATACAGGTCGGCTGTCTTCTCGAGGGTCTGGCGTGCTGGACTGTGCCTCGCCGACGTGCTGTAGCGTGCTGGTTGATTGGGAGAATCGTCTAGGGGCCGCGAGCCGTGCGGTGTCGCGGGAGGTCGAAAGCCGACGTGTTGCGAAACAATAGCGCATCCAGCCAGAGTGACGTCTACATTGGTGGTCAACGGTGCCGGGTGCGAGCTTGCGCAGTATTGCTCTTCGACATATACTTTGGCCGAGCGTCAGTGTCGTACGGAGAGGCAACATCTTGAGCGGTTGTTGTGGTTGAGCTCAGCCTCAAGACGGCGCTTGTGCATATACGGTCATCCTTCTTGCCGCCCATGGATGCACCCGTCTACTACTCAAAAGCCGAGTTCATCGAGACAGTACGAACCTGTACTCTTTTCGCTGAGGGACATCATCTGGACTGATTGAAAGGACACGGGTAACAAGGTTTCTCGGCGAGCCACCATCTCGGGACCACAGAACATCATCCTCGGTGGCAAGACGATCATATCGAGTGGTGCAATTATCCGAGGGGATCTCAGAAGAACTGGACCAGGGCATGCAGTAGTCATATCCTTGGGAAGATACTGCCTGGTGGGGGATGGCTGCATCATGAGGTTTGGTGACATTCCGTCCCACATTGGGTACCAATCACACATGATGTTCTCTCTCCAATAGGCCACCATATAAAACCTACCGGGGAAACTTCAACTATTACCCGATGAAGATAGGAGACCACGTTCATATTGGTGCCAACTCCGTCGTTGAAGCAGCAACCATTGGTAACCATGTCATCATTGGAAAGAATTGTATAATCGTAAGCTTGCGGATTGCCAGTCACCTTGATTTATTCTCAAGGCGACCCTTCAGGGAAAGTTTACAATAATCAAAGATTGTGCTCAGGTTGCGGACAACGCCGTCATCCCGCCCAACACTGTAATCCCAGCATTGGCATTGTTCGCGGGATCACCAGGTTCGCGTCAATGTCTGGCTGATGATGATGCATTACGACTGAGGAAGCATTTAGGTCGTTTTGTCGAAGACCTTCCAGAATCCACACAGGAGATGGTGGAGGCACAAACCAAACAATATTACACCCGGTTTCAGCCGTTAGACCGATGAACGGTAGTTTGGGTACTTGTTTTTCCTGCCGTCCTCACTGTATATTGGTACATCACGGTTTTCACTATTTCTTCAGTTGGCGATCAGTTTATACCCCGAACGTCTTAATAACGCGCACAAGAGTGCTCCAACTTCGTCTTCGACTTCACATATCTCCGCCCGTCTGTGACAGTGACGACTCCATGGTCGTTCAGCATTAACACCCTACCTCGACCTCGACTGAGTTGAGCCGATCTCTTTGTTCATTGCGATCTCGGGCCCTATATAGCATTGCCTGTCACTATGCGGTAGGCTGCACGTAACTCCGTCAAGGACGAAACTGTTCTCGACACTTCAGAGCACGACCGGGTGTGTCTCCACGCTCCCTTAGTCAACGTGCTTCCGCTCCTATTCCGATCGCCTTTCTTGAATCTCGCCGTGGCCCCAAGTTATTCCGGGAAGAAGCAAAGGCGCAAAATGGGGCTCGACAAAGGGTCTCTGACGAGCTCCGTTGACACCTCGATTTACTCCCATGGACCAAGATTATTTGCCAACGGTATGTAACGAATATCATCACCTGACGGCTCTACTGTCATGACACATAAACCAAGGTGAGAGGGCGGGTAGCCTCGACAAAGGAGGCGCAGGGTTATTCCTGGACTAAAACTGAGTTACAGGTGCTCCCCATCACTTTTCTGCAAAGTTAACGCGGTTCATTCGAGACTCGGATTCAGACGTACATACGCGCATGCTATGCCTGGATTCGCATGCATAGCTACGAATGATTGATAACCAACGCATGAATGATGCGTCCCTCATCCACGTACCGGTTATTTGTTCCAGAGACGGTTCTCCCCGACCCGGACTCGATTAGTAACGAGGCAAACGACCAGAATTTGAAGCAATCGCGCCGCTCACGGATTTGAACTATCGGCGCACTGGCACTAACAATGTTCGTTACCTCCTCGAGTCAGATGGTGACCGTTATATACGGAAGTACTGAGATCAAAACCATCGGCCGACTCGGATGACCGGCAGGAACACATCAGAAGGGTCGGGCAAGATCTCGTTATGATAGCATCTGGTCACCGCGGTGCAGTACATATATCGATTGCGGTTTCAAGTCGGATGCCTTCGTAGCTGCGAATACGGGAGAGAGAAAATCAGGGTACCTCCATATGCCCATAGATTCTTGAGTGTAATACATGATTTGATTCTGCGTACATTAGGTAGCTGATACTGTACTCCAACGCAAATGTAAAGCATAAGGTAACATATGTATCCATGAGATTAGCGTCCTGTGCGCACTGTTGGACTGCCTGGAACCACGATCTCGACCCTTTCTGGTTGGGTGGAGATAACCTGGTAGTCGTTCGGACAAAGACAAAGCTTCTTTGGCACCGAAGATTTCGACTGAGCGAATAGTTCTTGCAATGATATAATACAGGATGAGAAGTCAGATTTATGCCGTATCTTCAATACGTCTCTCAAGGTCGATTGAGCCTGCGGGTCCAATTGATTATGATGCCGAACCTGGGAGTATGGACAAACACTTACAAGTTGCTCAGTGATCCAGTCAAGATAAGCGACCAACTGCTGAACGTTGTCTAGCGTTATTTCCAGCCCTGTCATAAACGCTTCCATCCCATTCTCGATGGGGGTAGCAGGATGAGGAAGGCCGCTGGTCCACCACCGAATGTTTAACTTTCTCTCGATCCTTCTGGCAGTGTGATGGCCCAATGCAAATGGCGACAGCTGATGATGAAGGACACGTAGTTGTTGCAATAGTCTTCTAGCGCGTGGGCGTGCAGCAGAGTATTCCAAGAGAAGGTTTGAAGTGGTACGCCAATATATGGCGTATAGATGTGCGTCCTGGCGTTCTCCATGTATCGAGGAACCATGGGAAATCATAGGTTCAGAGATGAGATCACCCAGCTCGTCCAAAGCAAGAACCAACTGTGGCGAGTGTCAACGAACGTAGGTCATCCAGCCGACGGAGCGCACGTACACTTCTGCCAATGAAACTACCAGATGTGAAGTCGAGGAGCGACGAGTCAAAAAATTCTGTCAAGTTTGCCAGCCTGTCAACTTGTTGGATGTGATGGGGTAGCTCGGTAAAGTTGTGTCGAACTCTGACCCTTGGTAAACTGAAATAGTGGCGTCATTGCTGTGCCAGGCAGGCATGAGACGACCGAACAACCTACGTTGCTCGATGGGCCTCGAAGAAAGCGCGAAGGGGTAAACCGAGGCCAATACTTAAAGATGACAAAGCCCTCGCGTGTTGGATTTGCTCAGAAATAAACTGTACAACAGCGACGTGCTGATCTCTTGGTTCACATAGTGAAGGATTCGCGTGGCAACGCAGAACTCTCGTAGGGGATGGAAGGGGAAATCGCGGTATTGATACCAGGGAATTTGGTTGCCGACGTACGTCGGATGCGTACGAGGACTAGAGTGTTGGTCAGCTGTCTTATGAAGTGCCAATGGACGGATGAATACCCATTCGAGCAGTCCCCACATCAGTAGACAGAGCACAATGATCCCCGCGAGTGATTGTGCAAGATTCCAAGCCGAACAGATCAGACTTTCGAAGATGGGGCTGAGCGGGCAAAAGTTCGTGCGACGGTCAAATAGCCCTTGTTCGGTGACTTCGCGCCTCCGGCGGTAAAGACGAGACCGAGATTGATGGCGCGTAGGCGGACTTAGCGTAGAGATCCTGTGATGAAGGATAACAACATCAAGAGCCTGTCTGATAGCTGTTGGACAGTAGGAAATGTCAATGGGCGGCGTGGACGACGTAGGGGTGCTTTCTGGTGAGGTTGGAGGCGTCGCGAGTGGACCACGATAGGGCGTTAATCGGATAGGAGTTCGTGAAGTCATGCCAGCGACTTGATATTAGAGAGCTTGGTCCGGGAGGATCAGCAAAAGCGTTAGCATAAAATCATGAGACTGAACCAGCCAGTCCTTTTACAGTGAGGATCACAACAGACCGGTGGTGGCCTGGACGCGTTTTTATGATTCCTCGTCGACCTCATCTACCCTGATGGACTGGACAAAAGGAAAGGTCCGGCAGAATCCAGTTGGACTGTCCGGGCATGCGAACACAGTGCGAAGTACGTGAACATGGAGACGCGAAGTGCCTTGGCTGTAATGCTTATTGTGAAACCATGGGGATAAGTAACGCGGACCGCAACCATCTCTGGTAGAGCCCTCGCAAGTTTGAGCAAGACAATAAGGTGCGACTTTCACGACGGCGTCCATATTAGTCGAATAAGCCCCTGAAGGAACCCGGATTCCAGCAGCAGGTGCAGAAGGTGCACACATCCAAACCAAAGTTTTCAAACGACACCAACACCGAATCATTTTATGAACAGGACAAAAGCGCATGATAAGGCCACAAGGACCCGAGTCGTGACCGGAATGCCAGACAAAAAGAAGAAGAAAAAAACTCCGGGATACCGACATAGTAGGCGGTGATAGCGGGGGAGAACTTTGGACCTCATTGTCAATGAGCCAAGGTAACTGCATATCCGAAGATTTCCAGCATTCGATTCGCCAGAGATACCCTCGCCAACTTCATGATGTCTATGGCTGAAGGATGTCCCGCGCAAGGCTTCGCTGCCAAGACAAAGTAGCCTGCGACCGATTGTCAACTGTGGATATACCAATCTCAGCAACGTTCAGAGACGTCCCCGGTTGAAGCCAAGCCATAGACCTCAGTTTGGAAAACGCACAAAGATACATTCGAGTCCTGTCCTTAAATATCATATATAATGCATAGAAGACTTTTCTTTGTTTGTTAGTGGGATGAATAGCAAACTCGGTTACGTTTCACGCATTCGAAGTGACGCGAACACAGATTTACTCTTCTTAATCGTCATTCGTTTAACGGTGGGCTCAGCAGTTTCGGAGTCGGAAACAGGGTGTTCGTTGGGTGGAGACGTAGTCAGGAAATTCACGACGACAGCCCAGAGGCTGTTGCTGTTCATGTGAGCTTCGTCCTGTAGAATCGACTGGTCAGCGAGACGAGCTAGTCTGCGGGATTCCTCTGTGTCACGTCTGGAGACAATGCTGCTAGGTGGCGGTCGCTCATCCGCCCAAGCCCACCCCCAGGTTCCAGTCGGCGATTCCACCCCATCCCTGAACACCTGAGATGTGTCCTTCTGCTGCTCGCTCTGCAACTTTTGCAAATGGGTCAAGTTTCGGGTAATGTCCTTTCCGGCGAGGTCTATGTTTCGGTTCCGCTTCTTCTCTATCGTCAGTGACTCTTTCGCATATTTTTGGTCGAAAAGAGCTTTCCCTTCGAGATAACGGCGGACAGCTCTCTCCGAGAGAACCCCGATAATTGTTGGTGGCACATGCAAAGCGTTGATCCTGTCAGCGGGTTCCAGAGGTCTAATGATCCCCTGAGTGGATACCCTCTCGCGGATCATGCCATCCTTCCACGATGGAAGTCCCTGCCAAGATTTAGAATAAAAACATAAGCCGTCAGCCTCATGCCACACGCGTCATGGCGTCGCGCCACGACCTGTGGGACAACACGTACTTCTTTGTCGTAGTAAACGCGCGCTTCTCCAGCATGGGATGCCTCGGTCGTGTTTGTCATTGACACGCGCCGTCTTAATTTACTGGAGCTTTTCACGCTACTCTGGGCTCGTCTGAGCGACTGCTCTGAGATGGACCTTGATATCGATCCCCGTCCTGACTTCGTCTGGAAGGAGAAAAACGTTGGCCAAGAGAATGATGAATGTAGATCGGATGAGCCCGGTATAGGTACCATGGTACCAGGAGCATCGTGCGAACCTCCCTGGACGTCCGACGACCCGTTCGCAAGATCACCGGACGGGCTGGAGAGTTGCTGGATGGGTGTACCGCCGTGGAGATCTTCATGCATAGGACTGCCAAGCGGATGGTTTGGGGCAGAAGCGATCACTTCCGAGGAACTCGGCGTGGGCTTGGTCGGGTGTAACATTCCTGTAACGTGCTTCGTGAAGGTAGCGATAGCACGATAACAATATTTTCCTGGGGTCGTAAAAGGGAAGAGGACCGGTAGAACATGTGCGGTATCTATGATAAGGTCAGTCCATGTTTGCATCTGTCCACTTGCTGAATGCACACCATCGTAGACTTGCAGGTGAACCTGCGTAGGCCCAAAACGGTCTTCTATACCCACCAATGGTGGGTACAGTGAACGGGCTTCATCTTTCGGGAGAAAGCTGGAAGGATCAGCGGCCTTATGCGCACTTTATGAAAAAGAAGACTCCGTCGTTATTTCCTGCTCCAGATAAACGACAATCAACTCACGAGTAGATAATTTCGTCCCTAAGGACCTCCTTGTCACTCGCGATGACAAATAAAGGAGGCAGTCCGCCCAGATATGAGAGGGCGGGACTGACAAGAGGATGCCCGAGAAGGTTATTTTGAGTGTAAAGATGGATCTGTGAGTCTATCCTCAGTATTTCCCCGGACTTGACCTCAAGGGAGATAGCTTGATTGTCCTTTTCGTCAACTGGGGGTAGTGAGGCGGTGGCCCCAACATCTATAGGCATGCCACTTGACACCGACTGCTCATCGTCACCACTCTGCATAAGCTTCGAGCTATCTAATGCACCGCGAGCAGGTTCCAGAGCAGCAGTTTCGTCGGCTTTGTTCGTAGCGGCGGTAACATTGACAATCTGTCGAATTTTCCGCCGAAGGCCTGCATGAACTTTGCGTGTCATCTCCTCTGACGGCGGGGGCCATAAAGCGCTAGGCTTGTAGAAAGACATCCCATACAATGGAAGAACATCCTGACGACCTCTATTAGTCTACGCGATAGTCTGATAACAAATCTAAGGTCACCGTGGCAGTGTTGGTGTGGATGCTCGGAAAAGAATGTGTCAGATCACACCATGGTGAGATCAAAACGCCGCCAGCGGGAAGTGGCTGGTTCGTGTCGCGTAATACTTGAAGTAACGCAAGAGTAAGTCCGCCACCCGCAGAATCCCCCGCGACCACGATGTGTGACGGTTTCAGGGGCTGATGAGTTGCATCAGGAGGAGGCTTGATTAAATACAGGTCTGTGTAATTCTCAAGTAAGTCCCTGCAGACGAGCCGACGAGCACACGTACAGGCTGCAATCAGATCCTGAAGTGCGCAAGGAAACGGGTATTGTGGCGCAAGACGATAGTTGACCGCTAAACTTGTCAAGCCGTTGCCGTAATAAATCAATTCTATAAGACCTACCGAATACTCGACCTTTGATCTTTCTCGCGTATCTCTGGATGCAGTATCTAGGGAGCGAATTATATCCGACATCGGGTGGAGTCAAAGGCGAACCAAGGTACCTCTGTTGATCGAGACTTCCAAAATAATACCCCCCTCCGTGAACATATAGTATGCAGCGCAAGTCGTCCGCGTCCTTGTCATAGGCGTTGCTAGACTCTGGAACGGAGGAAGGTAGGGTGTTGGCCGCGTCCTGCGAAGAGACACTGTTGCCTGATTTCTTTTTCTGGGATGCTTTCTGACGTTTTTTGGCTCCCTCCCAGTCCTTTCTGGCGGTCACCCATTCGCCAGCAATTCTACGGGACCATAAATTACAGATCGAATATCTCGGGCCTGACTTACCCAGTTACACCACGCACTTGCCACCATTTGGTACCGCCCACTAGAAGAGATGCATGCTCCTCGCCGCCAAGAACCTGGATGAGCAGTGTAGCCGCCTCGTCACAACACGACATCGGCACAGTGACCCGCGCGACATGGACCCACGGGGGAGATGGAGTCCGGGTGTTAGAGAATGCTTGGAGCTCTTCAACCGAATGGCTACATGCCGTCAGATGACGCAAATCTTTACGAGAAGTGGCACGGCTAAGTCACTCACTGGGTCGCAACGTCAAAGAATCTCTGTGAGTGTTGCATCAAAAACACTCTGAAGATGGACACATGGTGAGACGTGCCTTGGCTATATTGAACGCCTCATCATAGAGCAGTTCGTCCTGTCGAAGTTGAGTATCTCCTGCCTTTTCTTTCTTCACACGATCGAAGTAATGCTTGAGGAGAGTGTCTAAAGCTATTGGACCAAGCTTCAGGCCAGCTGTGCGGGTAAGGGAATTGGGCATCTGGGGGAGAATTATGCCGGCTACCGACGGGTGGTACGATTCAGAATCGGAGTGCGCGAAAGTTCAAAGACGCAAGTGGAAATGGAATCCCTCGATAAAAACTCCTGGGTATGGGTATGCGAGCCAGTGGTGGGTAGTACTTGAGCTTGGAGGCTTGAGCGGTAGCTGCGCTGCCGAGCGTCCTTGCACAAAGGGCTCGGGGTCGACATGTGAAATTCGCACAGTCGCACAGTAACGCGCTGTGCCAGGCACATCATAGTATGATATTCGAGACATCCTCCTGCACCAAAGTCTCTGTCACCTTCCGAAAAGACATGAATGTGCCGTCCAAAGCAGCAGATGTTAGTACTTCAAAGAAG